>CM037589.1:148978922-148996422 GCA_021018995.1 Chloranthus sessilifolius
AAACCCTAATCCCTAAACCCAAAACCCTAAACCCTAAACCCTAAACCCTAAACCCTAAACCCTAAACCCTAAACCCTAAACCCTAAACCCTAAACCCTAAACCCTAAACCCTAAACCCTAAACCCTAAACCCTAAACCCTAAACCCTAAACCCTAAACCCTAAACCCCAAACCCTAAACCCCAAACCCTAAACCCCAAACCCAAAACCCTAAACCCTAAACCCCAAACCCCAAACCCCAAACCCCAAACCCAAACCCCAAACCCCAAACCCTAAACCCCAAACCCCAAACCCCAAACCCCAAAACCCAAACCCCAAACCCTAAACCCCAAACCCTAAACCCCAAACCCCAAACCCTAAACCCCAAACCCTAAAAAACCCCAAACCCTAAACCCCAAAACCCTAAACCAAACCCTAAACCCCAAACCCCAAACCCTAAACCCTAAACCCCAAACCCTACACCCTAAACCCCAAACCCTAAACCCCAAACCCTAAACCCTAAATTTAAACCCTAAACCCTTTTAAACCCTTTTAAACCCTAAATTTAAACCCTTTTAAACCCTAAACCCTAAACCCTTTTAAACCCTAAACCCTTTAAATTTAAACCCTTTTAAACCCCAAACCCCAAATTTTAAATTTTAAATTTTAAATTTTAAATTTTAAACCCCTTAAATTTAAACCCTTTTAAATTTTAAACCCTTTTAAACCCCAAACCCTAAACCCTTTAAACCCCAAACCCTTTAAACTAAATTTTAAATAAACCCTCAAACCTTTTAAACCCTTTAAACCCTTTAAACCCTCAAACCCTTTAAACCCCAAACCTTTAAACCCCAAACCCTTTTAAAACCTTTAAACCCCAAACCCTAAACTCAAACCTTAAACCCTAAACTCAAACTCAAAACCCCAAACCCCAAACCCCTAAACTTAAACCCTAAACCTAAACCCTAAACCTTTTAAATTTTAAACCCTAAACCCTAAATTTTAAACCCTTTTAAATTTTAAACCCTAAACTTTAAACCCTAAACCCTAAACCCTAAACCCTAAACCCTAAACCCTAAACCCTAAACCCTAAACCCTAAACCCTAAACCCTAAACCCTAAACCCTAAACCCTAAACCCTAAACCCTAAACCCTAAACCCTAAACCCTAAACCCTAAACCCTAAACCCTAAACCCTAAACCCTAAACCCTAAACCCTAAACCCTAAACCCTAAACCCTAAACCCTAAACCCTAAACCCTAAACCCTAAACCCTAAACCCTAAACCCTAAACCCTAAACCCTAAACCCTAAACCCTAAACCCTAAACCCTAAACCCTTTAAACCCCAAACCCTAAACCCCAAATTTAAATTTTAAATTTTAAATTTTAAATTTAAATTTTAAATTTTAAATTTTAAATTTTAAATTTAAATTTTAAATTTAAATTTTAAATTTTAAATTTTAAATTTAAATTTTAAATTTAAATTTTAAATTTAAATTTTAAATTTTAAATTTAAATTTTAAATTTTAAATTTAAATAAATTTTAAAAATTTTAAATTTTAAATTTTAAATTTTAAAAAATTTAAATAAATTTTAAATTTAAACTCAAATAAATAAATTTAAATTTTAAACTCAAATTTAAACTCAAACCCTCAAATCAAACCTTAAACTCAAACTTTAAACTCAAACTCAAACCCTAAAAACTCAAACCCTAAAACCTTAAACCCTAAACTCAAACTCAAACCCTCAAACTCAAACCCCAAACCCTAAACCTCAAACTAAATAAATTTAAATTTTAAATTTTAAATTTTAAATTTTAAATTTTAAATTTTAAATTTTAAATTTTAAATTTAAATTTTAAATTTTAAATTTTAAATTTAAATTTTAAATTTTAAATTTTAAATTTAAATTTTAAATTTAAATTTAAATTTTAAATTTAAATTTTAAATTTTAAATTTAAATTTTAAATTTTAAATTTTAAATTTTAAATTTTAAAAATTTTAAATTTTAAATTTTAAATTTTAAATTTTAAATTAAACAAATTTAAATTTTAAATTTTAAATTTTAAATTTTAAACTCAAATTTTAAACCTTTAAATTAAACTCAAACCCTCAAACTCAAATAAACTCAAACTCAAACTCAAACTCAAATTTCAAACTCAAACCTTTAAACTCAAACCCTAAACCTTTAAACTCAAACCCTAAACTCAAACCCTAAACCTAAATTTTAAATTTTAAATTTTAAATTTTAAATTTTAAATTTTAAATTTTAAATTTAAATTTTAAATTTAAATTTTAAATTTTAAATTTAAATTTAAATTTTAAATTTTAAATTTTAAATTTTAAATTTTAAATTTTAAATTTTAAATTTTAAATTTTAAATTTTAAATTTAAATTTTAAATTTTAAAAAATTTAAATTTTAAATTTTAAATTTTAAATTTTAAATTTTAAATTTTAAATTTAAATTTTAAATTTTAAATTTAAATTTTAAATTTTAAATTTTAAATTTAAATTTTAAATTTTAAACTCAAACCTTTAAATAAATTTTAAATTAAACTCAAACTCAAACTCAAACTTTAAACTTTAAACTCAAACTCAAACCTAAACCTTAAACTCAAACCTCAAACTAAACTCAAACTAAACTTAAACCCTAAACTTTAAACTTAAATTTTAAACCTTTAAATTTTAAATTTTAAATTTAAATTTAAATTTTAAATTTTAAATTTAAATTTTAAATTTTAAATTTTAAATTTTAAATTTAAATTTTAAATTTTAAATTTTAAATTTTAAATTTTAAATTTTAAATTTAAATTTTAAATTTTAAATTTTAAATTTTAAATTTTAAATTTTAAATTTTAAATTTTAAATTTTAAATTTTAAATTTAAATTTTAAATTTTAAATTTTAAATTTTAAATTTTAAATTTTAAATTTAAATTTTAAATTTAAATTTTAAATTTTAAATTTTAAATTTTAAATTTTAAACTCAAATTTTAAATTTTAAATTTAAACCTAAACTCAAATTTTAAACCTTAAATTTAAATTTCAAATTTTAAACTTAAACTCAAACTCAAACCCTAAACTCAAATTTTAAACTCAAACCCTAAACTCAAACCCTAAACTCAAACCCTAAAACCCTAAACCCTAAACCTAAACCCTAAAACCTCAAATTTAAATTTAAATTTAAATTTAAATTTTAAATTTTAAATTTTAAATTTAAATTTTAAATTTAAATTTTAAATTTTAAATTTTAAATTTTAAATTTAAATTTTAAATTTTAAATTTTAAATTTTAAATTTAAATTTAAATTTTAAATTTAAATTTAAATTTTAAATTTTAAATTTTAAATTTTAAATTAAATTTTAAATTTTAAATTTAAAATTTTAAATTTTAAATTTTAAATTTTAAATTTAAACTCAAATTAAATTTTAAATTAAATTTTAAATTAAATTTAAATTTTAAATTTTAAACTCAAACCTAAATTTTAAACCTTTAAACCCTAAACTTTAAACTCAAACTTTAAACTCAAACTTAAACCTCAAACCCTAAACCCTAAACTCAAACTCAAACCCTAAACTCAAACTCTAAACTTTAAATAAACCCTAAATTTTAAATTTTAAATTTTAAATTTTAAATTTTAAATTTTAAATTTTAAATTTTAAATTTTAAATTTTAAATTTTAAATTTTAAATTTTAAATTTTAAATTTAAATTTTAAATTTTAAATTTTAAATTTAAATTTTAAATTTTAAATTTTAAATTTTAAATTTTAAATTTTAAATTTAAATTTTAAATTTAAATTTTAAATTTTAAATTTTAAATTTTAAATTTTAAATTTTAAATTTTAAATTTTAAATTTTAAATTTAAATTTTAAATTTTAAATTTAAATTTTAAATTTTAAATTTAAATTTAAATTTTAAATTTTAAATAAATTTAAATTTAAATTTTAAATTTAAATTTAAATTTTAAATTAAACTTTAAATTTTAAATTTTAAATTTAAACTCAAATTTTAAATCAAATTAAACTCAAACAAATTTAAACCCTAAATTTTAAACTCAAACCCTAAACTCAAATAAACCCTAAACCTTTTAAACCCTAAATTTAAATTTAAATTTAAATTTAAATTTTAAATTTTAAATTTTAAATTTAAATAAATTTTAAATTTTAAATTTTAAATTTAAATTTTAAATTTTAAATTTTAAATTTTAAATTTTAAATTTTAAATTTAAATTTTAAATTTTAAATTTAAATTTTAAATTTTAAATTTAAATTTAAATTTAAATTTTAAATTTTAAATTAAATTTAAATTTTAAATTTTAAATTTAAATTTAAATTTTAAATTTTAAATTTTAAATTTTAAATTTAAATTTTAAATTTTAAATTTTAAATTTTAAATTAAATCAAATTTTAAATCAAATTTAAACTTAAATTTAAATTTTAAACCTAAATCAAATTTAAACTCAAACTCAAATTTTAAACTCAAACTTAAACTCAAACTCAAACTCAAACCCTAAACTCAAACTCAAACCCTTAAACCTAAACCTAAATTTTAAATTTTAAATTTTAAATTTTAAATTTTAAACCCTAAATTTTAAATTTTAAATTTTAAATTTTAAATTTAAATTTTAAATTTTAAATTTAAATTTAAATTTTAAATTTTAAATTTTAAATTTTAAATTTTAAATTTTAAATTTTAAATTTTAAATTTTAAATTTTAAATTTTAAATTTTAAATTTTAAATTTTAAATTTTAAATTTTAAATTTTAAATTTTAAATTTTAAATTTTAAATTTAAATTTTAAATTTAAATTTTAAATTTTAAATTTTAAATTTTAAATTTTAAATTTAAATTTAAATTTTAAACTCTAAATTTTAAATTTCAAATTTTAAATTAAATTTTAAACCCCAAACCTCAAATTTTAAACTCAAATTTAAACCCTAAACTCAAACCCAAACCCCAAACCTCAAACTCAAATTTAAACCCTAAACCCCAAACTTTAAAACTCAAACCCTAAACTCAAATCAAACCTTTAAACTAAACTCAAACCCTAAACCTAAACCCTAAACCCCAAACTAAACCTCAAATAAATTTTAAATTTTAAATTTTAAATTTAAATTTAAATTTTAAATTTTAAATTTTAAATTTTAAATTTTAAATTTAAATTTTAAATTTAAATTTAAATTTAAATTTTAAATTTTAAATTTTAAATTTAAATTTTAAATTTAAATTTTAAATTTAAATTTTAAATTTTAAATTTTAAATTTTAAATTTTAAATTTTAAATTTTAAATTTTAAATTTTAAATTTTAAATTTTAAATTTAAATTTTAAAAAATTTTAAATTTTAAATTTTAAATTTAAATTTTAAATTTTAAATTTTAAATTTAAATTTAAATCAAATTAAATTTTAAATCAAATTTAAATTTAAACTTTAAATTTTAAATTTAAACTAAATTTTAAATTTTAAACTCAAACTCAAATTTTAAACTCAAATAAATTTAAATCAAACTAAATTAAACTTAAACCTTAAACTCAAACCTCAAATTTAAACCCTAAATAAATTTAAATTAAATTTTAAATTTAAATTTTAAATTTTAAATTTTAAATTTTAAATTTAAATTTTAAATTTTAAATTTTAAATTTTAAATTTTAAATTTAAATTTTAAATTTTAAATTTTAAATTTTAAATTTTAAATTTTAAATTTTAAATTTTAAATTTTAAATTTTAAATTTAAATTTTAAATTTAAATTTTAAATTTAAATTTTAAATTTTAAATTTTAAATTTAAATTTTAAATTTAAATTTAAATTTTAAATTTAAATTTAAATTTTAAATTTAAATTTTAAATTTAAATTTTAAATTTAAATTTTAAATCAAATTTAAATCAAATTTTAAATTTTAAATTTTAAATTTAAATTTAAATTTAAATTTAAATTTTAAATTTTAAATCAAATTTAAATTTTAAATTTAAATTTTAAACTTAAATTTAAATTTTAAACCTTTTAAATAAAATTTAAATTTAAATTTTAAATTTTAAATTTTAAATTTTAAATTTAAATTTTAAATTTTAAATTTAAATTTAAATTTTAAATTTTAAATTTAAATTTTAAATTTAAATTTAAATTTTAAATTTTAAAAATTTTAAATTTAAATTTTAAATTTTAAATTTTAAATTTTAAATTTTAAATTTTAAATTTAAATTTTAAATTTAAATTTTAAATTAAATTTAAATTTAAACTCAAATTTTAAATTTAAATTAAACTTAAATTTAAATTTTAAATTTTAAACTCAAATTTAAATTTTAAACTCAAACTTAAACCTTTAAACCCTTTAAACTCAAACTCAAATAAACCCTAAACTCAAATTTTAAACTCAAATTTTAAACTTAAACCCTCAAACTCAAACTCAAACCCTAAATTTTCAAATTTTAAATTTTAAATTTAAATTTAAATTTAAATTTAAATTAAATTTTAAATTTTAAATTTTAAATTTAAATTTTAAATTTTAAATTTAAATTTTAAATTTTAAATTTTAAATTTTAAATTTAAATTTAAATTTTAAATTTTAAATTTAAATTTAAATTTTAAATTTAAATTTAAATTTAAATTTTAAATTTTAAATTTTAAATTTAAATTTTAAATTTTAAATTTAAATTTTAAATTTTAAATTTTAAATTTTAAATTTTAAATTTTAAATTTTAAATTTTAAATTTTAAATTTTAAATTTTAAATTTTAAATTTAAATTTAAAAATTAAATTAAACCCCAAACCCTAAATTAAACTCAAACTCAAACCCTCAAACCTTTAAACTCAAAACTCAAACCCTTAAACCTCAAACTCAAAACTCAAACCCTAAACCCTTAAACTCAAACCTTAAACTCAAACCTCAAACCCTAAACTCAAACCCTAAACCCTAAATTTAAATTTTAAATTTAAATTTTAAATTTTAAATTTAAATTTTAAATTTTAAATTTAAATTTTAAATTTTAAATTTTAAATTTTAAATTTTAAATTTTAAATTTTAAATTTTAAATTTAAATTTTAAATTTAAATTTAAATTTTAAATTTAAATTTAAATTTAAATTTTAAATTTTAAATTTTAAATTTTAAATTTAAATTTTAAATTTTAAATTTTAAATTTTAAATTTAAATTTTAAATTTTAAATTTTAAATTTTAAAAATTTTAAATTTTAAATTTTAAATTTCAAATTTCAAACTCAAATTTTAAATTTAAATTTTAAATTTTAAATTTAAACTTAAATTTCAAATTTTAAACTCAAACTCAAATTTTAAACTCAAACCCTAAACTCAAACCTTAAACCCTAAACCCTAAACCTTAAACTAAACTCAAACCTAAATTTTAAACCCTAAATTTAAATTTTAAATAAATTTTAAATTTTAAATTTTAAATTTTAAATTTTAAATTTTAAATTTTAAATTTTAAATTTTAAATTTAAATTTTAAATTTTAAATTTAAATTTAAATTTTAAATTTTAAATTTTAAATTTTAAATTTAAATTTTAAATTTTAAATTTTAAATTTTAAATTTAAATTTTAAATTTAAATTTTAAATTTTAAATTTTAAATTTTAAATTTTAAATTTTAAATTTTAAATTTTAAATTTTAAATTTTAAATTTTAAATTAAATTTTAAATTTTAAATTTTAAATTTTAAATTTTAAATTTTAAATTTTAAATTTTAAATTTAAATTTAAATTTAAATTTAAACTCAAATTAAACTCAAACCCTAAATTTCAAACTCAAATTTAAATTTAAACTCAAATTTTAAACTCAAATTTAAACCTTAAATCAAATTTCAAATCAAACCCTAAACCTCAAACCCTAAATTTAAATTTTAAATTTAAATTTAAATTTTAAATTTAAATTTTAAATTTTAAATTTTAAATTTTAAATTTTAAATTTTAAATTTTAAATTTTAAATTTTAAATTTTAAATTTTAAATTTTAAATTTTAAATTTTAAATTTAAATTTTAAATTTTAAATTTAAAAATTTAAATTTTAAATTTTAAATTTTAAATTTTAAATTTTAAATTTTAAATTTTAAATTTTAAATTTAAATTTTAAATTTTAAATTTTAAATTTTAAATTTAAATTTTAAATTTTAAATTTTAAATTTAAATTTTAAACTCAAATTTTAAATTTTAAATTTAAATCAAATTTCAAATTAAATCAAATTTAAACTCAAATTTAAATCAAATTAAATTAAAACTCAAACCTTAAACTCAAATAAACTCAAACCCTAAACTTTAAACTCAAATTTCAAACTCAAACTCAAACTTAAACCCTAAACTCAAACCTTAAACTCAAATTTAAACCTAAACTAAATTTTAAATTTAAATTTAAATTTTAAATTTTAAATTTAAATTTTAAATTTTAAATTTTAAATTTAAATTTTAAATTTTAAATTTAAAAATTTTAAATTTTAAATTTTAAATTTTAAATTTTAAATTTAAATTTTAAATTTTAAATTTTAAATTTTAAATTTTAAATTTAAATTTAAATTTTAAATTTAAATTTTAAATTTTAAATTTAAATTTTAAATTTTAAATTTAAATTTTAAATTTTAAATTTTAAATTTTAAATTTTAAATTTAAATTTTACAAATTTAAATTTTAAATTAAATTTAAATTTTAAACTTTAAATTTAAATCAAACCTTAAACTAAATTTTAAATCAAACCTTAAACTTAAATTTAAACTCAAATTTAAACTTAAACTAAACCCTAAACCTAAACTCAAACTCAAACCCTAAACCCTAAACTAAACTCAAACTCAAACCCTAAACTTTAAACCCTTTTAAACCTAAATTTAAATTTTAAATTTTAAATTTTAAATTTTAAATTTTAAATTTTAAATTTTAAATTTTAAATTTTAAATTTAAATTTTAAATTTAAATTTTAAATTTTAAATTTTAAATTTTAAATTTTAAATTTTAAATTTTAAATTTTAAATTTTAAATTTTAAATTTTAAATTTTAAATTTAAATTTTAAATTTTAAATTTTAAATTTTAAATTTTAAATTTTAAATTTTAAATTTTAAATTTTAAATTTAAATTTAAATTTTAAATTTTAAATTTTAAATTTAAATTTAAATTTTAAACCTTAAATTTTAAATTTTAAATTTAAATTTTAAATTTTAAACTTAAATCAAATTAAACTCAAATTTAAACTCAAACCTTAAACCCTAAACTTTAAACTCAAACTCAAACTCAAACCCTAAACTTAAACCCTAAACCTCAAAATTTAAATTTTAAACTCAAATTTAAACCCTTTAAATTTAAATTTTAAATTTTAAATTTAAATTTTAAATTTTAAATTTTAAATTTAAATTTAAATTTTAAATTTTAAATTTAAATTTTAAATTTTAAATTTTAAATTTTAAATTTTAAATTTTAAATTTTAAATTTAAATTTTAAATTTTAAATTTAAATTTTAAATTTAAATTTTAAATTTTAAATTTTAAATTTTAAATTTTAAATTTTAAATTTTAAATTTTAAATTTTAAATTTTAAATTTTAAATTTTAAATTTAAATTTAAATTTTAAATTTTAAATTTAAATTTTAAATTTTAAATTTAAATTTAAATTTTAAACAAATTTTAAATTTTAAATTTAAATTTTAAATTTAAATTTTAAATTTTAAATTTTAAATTTAAATTTAAATTTTAAATTTTAAATTTTAAATTTTAAATTTTAAATTTAAATTTTAAATTTTAAATTTAAATTTTAAATTTTAAATTTAAATTTTAAATTTAAATTTAAATAAATTTAAATTTTAAATTTTAAATTTAAATTTTAAATTTTAAATTTTAAATCTCAAATTTTAAATTTTAAATTTTAAATTTAAACTTTAAATTTTAAATTTTAAATTTAAACCCAAAACTCAAATTTTAAACCTTAAACTCAAACCTAAACCCTCAAACTTAAATTAAATTTTAAACCCTAAACTAAATTTTAAACTCAAACCCTAAACCCCAAACCCTAAACCCTAAAACCCTTTAAATTTTAAATTTAAATTTTAAATTTTAAATTTTAAATTTTAAATTTTAAATTTTAAATTTTAAATTTTAAATTTTAAATTTTAAATTTAAATTTTAAATTTTAAATTTTAAATTTTAAATTTAAATTTTAAATTTAAATTTTAAATTTTAAATTTTAAATTTAAATTTTAAATTTTAAATTTTAAATTTTAAATTTTAAATTTTAAATTTTAAATTTAAATTTTAAATTTTAAATTTTAAATTTTAAATTTTAAATTTAAATTTAAATTTTAAATTTTAAATTTAAATTTTAAATTTTAAATTAAACCCCAAATTTTAAACTCAAACTCAAATTTTAAACTCAAACTCAAACCCTAAATTTAAATTTTCAAACCCTAAATCAAATTTTAAATTTAAATTTTAAATTTAAATTTTAAATTTTAAATTTTAAATTTTAAATTTTAAATTTTAAATTTTAAATTTAAATTTTAAATTTTAAATTTTAAATTTAAATTTTAAATTTAAATTTTAAATTTTAAATTTTAAATTTTAAATTTTAAATTTTAAATTTTAAATTTTAAATTTTAAATTTAAATTTAAATTTTAAATTTTAAATTTTAAATTTAAATTTAAATTTTAAATTTTAAATTTTAAATTTTAAATTTTAAATTTTAAATTTAAATTTTAAATTTTAAATTTAAACCTTAAATTTTAAACTCAAATTTTAAATTTAAATTTTAAATTTAAACTCAAACCTTAAATTTTAAACCTTTTAAATTTTAAATTTTAAATTTAAATTAAATTTAAATCAAATCAAATTTTAAATTTAAATTTAAATTTTAAATTTAAATTTAAATTTTAAATTTAAATTTTAAATTTTAAATTTAAATTTTAAATTTTAAATTTTAAATTTAAATTTTAAATTTAAATTTTAAATTTTAAATTTTAAATTTAAATTTTAAATTTTAAATTTTAAATTTTAAATTTTAAATTTTAAATTTTAAATTTAAATTTTAAATTTTAAATTTTAAATTTTAAATTTTAAATTTTAAATTTTAAATTTAAATTTTAAATTTAAATTTTAAATTTAAATTAAACTCAAACTCAAATTTTAAATTTAAATTTAAACTCAAACCTTAAACTCAAACCTTAAACTCAAACTCAAACTTAAACTCAAACTCTAAACTCAAACTAAACTCAAACCTAAACTCAAACCTTTAAACCTTTAAACTCAAATTTTAAACCCTAAACCCTAAATTTTAAATTTAAATTTTAAATTTTAAATTTTAAATTTTAAATTTTAAATTTTAAATTTAAATTTAAATTTTAAATTTAAATTTTAAATTTTAAATTTTAAATTTTAAATTTTAAATTTAAATTTTAAATTTTAAATTTTAAATTTTAAATTTTAAATTTTAAATTTTAAATTTTAAATTTTAAATTTTAAATTTAAATTTTAAATTTAAATTTTAAATTTTAAATTTTAAATTTTAAATTTAAATTTTAAATTTAAACCTAAATTTAAACCCTAAATAAATTTAAATTTTAAATAAACTCAAACTCAAATCAAATTTAAATAAATCAAACCCTAAACCTAAACTCAAACCCCAAATTTAAACTCAAACCCTAAACCTTAAACTCAAACCCTAAACTCAAACCCAAACCCTAAATTTAAATTTAAATTTTAAATTTAAATTTAAATTAAATTTTAAATTTTAAATTTTAAATTTTAAATTTTAAATTTAAATTTTAAATTTAAATTTTAAATTTTAAATTTTAAATTTTAAATTTTAAATTTTAAATTTAAATTTTAAATTTTAAATTTAAATTTTAAATTTAAATTTAAATTTTAAATTTAAATCCTAAATTTTAAATTTTAAATTTTAAATTTTAAATTTTAAATTTTAAATTTAAATTTTAAATTAAATTTTAAATTTAAATTTTAAATTTAAATTTTAAACCTTAAATTTTAAATTTTAAACCCAAATTTTAAACTCAAATTTAAATTTTAAATTTTAAACCTCAAATTTAAACTTTAAACCCCAAACCTTTAAACCCTCAAATAAACCCTAAACTCAAACTCAAACCCTAAACCCTAAACCCTAAATCAAACCTAAACTAAACTCAAACTCAAACCCCAAACCCTAAACCCTAAATTTTAAACCCCAAATTTAAATTTTAAATTTTAAATTTTAAATTTTAAATTTAAATTTTAAATTTTAAATTTTAAATTTTAAATTTAAATTTTAAATTTTAAATTTTAAATTTTAAATTTAAATTTTAAATTTAAATTTAAATTTAAATTTAAATTTTAAATTTAAATTTTAAATTTTAAATTTAAATTTAAATTTAAATTTAAATTTTAAATTTTAAATTTAAAAAATTTCAAATTTTAAATTTAAATTTAAATTTTAAAACTCAAATTTAAATTTCAAACCTTAAACTCAAACTCAAAAAATCAAATCAAACCTTTAAATCAAACTAAATTTTAAACTCAAATTTAAACCTTTAAATAAATTAAACTCAAACCCTAAATTTAAATTTTAAATTTAAATTTTAAATTTTAAATTTTAAATTTTAAATTTTAAATTTTAAATTTAAATTTTAAATTTTAAATTTAAATTTTAAATTTTAAATTTTAAATTTTAAATTTTAAATTTAAATTTAAATTTTAAATTTAAATTTTAAATTTTAAATTTAAATTTTAAATTTTAAATTTTAAATTTTAAATTTAAATTTTAAATTTAAATTTTAAATTTAAATTTTAAATTTTAAATTTTAAATTTTAAATTTAAATTTTAAATTTTAAATTTTAAATTTTAAATTTTAAATTTTAAATTTAAATTTTAAACTCAAACTCAAATTTTAAATCAAATCAAATCAAACTCAAATTTTAAACCCTAAACTCAAACTCAAACTTAAATTTAAAACTAAACTCAAACTCAAACTCAAATCAAACCCTAAATTTAAATTCTCAAATTTTAAATTTAAATCAAACCCCAAACCTTTTAAATTTTAAATTTAAATTTAAATTTTAAATTTAAATTTAAATTTTAAATTTTAAATTTTAAATTTTAAATTTTAAATTTTAAATTTTAAATTTTAAATTTTAAATTTAAATTTAAATTTTAAATTTTAAATTTTAAATTTTAAATTTTAAATTTTAAATTTAAATTTTAAATTTTAAATTTAAATTTTAAATTTTAAATTTAAATTTTAAATTTTAAATTTTAAATTTAAATTTTAAATTAAATTTTAAATTCAAATAAATTTTAAATTTTAAATTTTAAATTTAAATTTAAATTTTAAACCAAACTCAAATTTTAAACTAAATTTCAAACTCAAATTTAAACTCAAATTTAAACTAAATTTCAAACTCAAACCCTCAAACTCAAACTCAAACCCAAACTCAAACCTAAACTAAACTCAAACTCAAACTAAACCTTTAAACCCAAATAAATTTTAAATTTTAAATTTAAATTTTAAATTTTAAATTTTAAATTTTAAATTTTAAATTTTAAATTTTAAATTTAAATTTTAAATTTTAAATTTTAAATTTTAAATTTTAAATTTTAAATTTTAAATTTAAATTTTAAATTTAAATTTTAAATTTAAATTTTAAATTTAAATTTTAAATTTTAAATTTAAATTTAAATAAATTTAAATAAATCAAATTTTAAATTTAAATAAATTTTAAATAAATTTAAACTCAAACCTTAAACTCAAACTTTAAACCCTAAACCTAAACCTCAAACCCTAAACTAAACTCAAACTTAAACTTTAAACTAAACTCAAACCTTAAATCAAACCTCAAACTAAACTCAAACCCTAAATTAAATTTTAAACCCTAAATCAAATTTTAAATTTAAATTTTAAATTTTAAATTTTAAATTTTAAATTTTAAATTTTAAATTTTAAATTTTAAATTTTAAATTTTAAATTTTAAATTTTAATTTAAATTTTAAATTTAAATTTTAAATTTTAAATTTAAATTTTAAATTTTAAATTTTAAATTTAAATTTTAAATTTTAAATTTTAAATTTTAAATTTAAATTTTAAATTTTAAATTTAAATTTAAATTTTAAATTTTAAATTTAAATTTTAAATTTTAACTAAATTTAAATTTTAAATTTCAAATTTAAACTCAAAAAATTTAAACTCAAACCTTAAACTTAAACCCTAAACTCAAACTCAAACTTAAACCTTTAAACTCAAACTCAAACCCTAAACTAAATTTTAAACCCTAAATTTTAAATTTTAAATTTAAATTTTAAATTTTAAATTTTAAATTTTAAATTTTAAATTTAAATTTTAAATTTAAATTTTAAATTTTAAATTTAAATTTTAAATTTTAAATTTTAAATTTAAATTTTAAATTTTAAATTTTAAATTTTAAATTTTAAATTTTAAATTTTAAATTTAAATTTAAATTTTAAATTTTAAATTTTAAATTTTAAATTTTAAATTTTAAATTTAAATTTTAAATTTTAAATTTTAAATTTTAAATTTTAAATTTTAAATTAAATTTTAAATTTTAAATTTAAATTTTAAATTTTAAATTTTAAACCTAAATTTAAATTTTAAATTTTAAATTTTAAAACTCAAACTAAATTTAAACCTTTAAACCCTCAAACTCAAATTTAAACTCAAACTCAAACTTTCAAACCCAAACCTTAAACTCAAACTCAAACCCTCAAACCCTAAACTCTAAACCCTAAATTTTAAATTTAAATTTTAAATTTAAATTTTAAATTTTAAATTTTAAATTTTAAATTTTAAATTTTAAATTTAAATTTTAAATTTTAAATTTTAAATTTTAAATTTTAAATTTTAAATTTTAAATTTTAAATTTTAAATTTTAAATTTAAATTTAAATTTTAAATTTTAAATTTAAATTTTAAATTTAAATTTTAAATTTTAAATTTTAAATTTTAAATTTAAATTTTAAATTTAAATTTTAAATTTTAAATTTTAAATTTTAAATTTTAAATTTTAAATTTAAACCCTAAATTTTAAATTTTAAATTTTAAATTTTAAACTCAAATTAAATTTAAATTTTAAATTTAAACTCAAACCTAAATTTTAAACTTTAAATTTTAAATTTTAAATAAATCAAACCCTAAACAAACTTAAACTTTAAACCCTAAACTCAAATAAATCAAACCCTAAACTCAAACCCTAAACTCAAAACCCTAAACTAAACTAAACTAAACCCTAAATTTTAAATAAAACTTAAATTTAAATTTTAAATTTTAAATTTTAAATTTAAATTTAAATTTTAAATTTAAATTTTAAATTTTAAATTTAAATTTAAATTTAAATTTTAAATTTTAAATTTTAAATTTTAAATTTTAAATTTAAATTTAAATTTTAAATTTTAAATTTTAAATTTTAAATTTTAAATTTTAAATTTTAAATTTTAAATTTTAAATTTTAAATTTTAAATTTTAAATTTTAAAAAACTCAAAAAATTTAAATTTTAAACTCAAATAAATTTCAAACCTTAAATTTTAAACTCAAATTTAAACTTAAAACCTAAATTTCAAATTTTAAACTCAAACCCTCAAACCTAAACTAAATTTTAAATTTAAATTTTAAATTTTAAATTTTAAATTTTAAATTTTAAATTTTAAATTTTAAATTTTAAATTTTAAATTTTAAATTTTAAATTTTAAATTTAAATTTTAAATTTTAAATTTTAAATTTTAAATTTTAAATTTAAATTTTAAATTTTAAATTTTAAATTTTAAATTTTAAATTTTAAATTTTAAATTTTAAATTTTAAATTTTAAATTTTAAATTTTAAATTTAAATTTTAAATTTTAAATTTAAATTTTAAATTTTAAATTTTAAATTTTAAATTTAAATCAAATTTTAAACCCCAAACTTAAACCCTAAATTTAAATTTAAAACTCAAACCTAAATTTTAAATTTAAATTTAAACTCAAATTTTAAACTCAAATTTCAAATAAACAAACCCTAAACTCAAACTCAAACCCTCAAACTTTAAACTCAAACCTAAACTCAAATTTTAAATTTTAAATTTTAAATTTTAAATTTTAAATTTAAATTTTAAATTTTAAATTTTAAATTTTAAATTTTAAATTTTAAATTTTAAATTTTAAATTTTAAATTTTAAATTTTAAATTTTAAATTTTAAATTTTAAATTTTAAATTTTAAATTTAAATTTTAAATTTTAAATTTTAAATTTAAATTTTAAATTTTAAATTTTAAATTTTAAATTTAAATTTTAAATTTAAATTTTAAATTTTAAATTTTAAATTTTAAATTTTAAATTTTAAATTTAAATTAAATTTTAAATTTAAATTTTAAATTTTAAATTAAATCAAATTTTAAATTTTAAATCAAATTAAATTTTAAACCCTAAATTTAAATTTTAAACTTAAATTTTAAATTTAAATTTTAAATTTTAAATTTAAATAAACAAACTCAAATTTCAAACTTAAATTAAACCCTAAACTCAAATTTAAATTTAAACTCAAACTTTAAACTCAAACTTTAAACTCAAACCTCAAACTTTAAACTCAAACCCTAAACCTTAAACCTCAAACTCAAACTTAAACTAAATTTTAAATTTAAATTTTAAATTTTAAATTTTAAATTTAAATTTAAATTTTAAATTTTAAATTTTAAATTTTAAATTTTAAATTTTAAATTTTAAAAATTTTAAATTTAAATTTAAATTTTAAATTTAAATTTAAATTTTAAATTTTAAATTTTAAATTTAAATTTTAAATTTAAATTTTAAATTTTAAATTTAAATTTTAAATTTTAAATTTTAAATTTTAAATTTAAATTTTAAATTTTAAATTTTAAATTTAAATTTTAAATTTAAATAAACTCAAATTTTAAACTCAAATTTTAAATTTTAAACCTTAAACTCAAATTTTAAATTTTAAATTAAATTTAAACTTTAAACTCAAACTCAAACTCAAATAAACCCTAAACCTAAACTCAAACTCAAACCTCAAACTCCTAAACTCAAACCCTAAACTCAAACCTAAACTCAAACCTAAACCCTAAATTTAAATTTAAATAAATAAATTTTAAATTTAAATTTTAAATTTTAAATTTTAAATTTTAAATTTTAAATTTTAAATTTTAAATTTTAAATTTAAATTTTAAATTTTAAATTTTAAATTTAAATTTAAATTTTAAATTTAAATTTAAATTTTAAATTTTAAATTTTAAATTTAAATTTTAAATTTAAATTTTAAATTAAATTAAATTAAATTTTAAATTTTAAATTTAAATTTTAAATTTAAATTTTAAATTTAAATTTTAAATTTTAAATTTTAAATTTTAAATTAAATTTTAAATTTTAAATTTTAAATTTTAAATTTTAAATTTTAAACCCAAATTTTAAATTTCAAACTCAAATTTTAAATTTAAACTCAAATTTAAATTAAATTTAAATTTAAATTTAAACCCTAAATTTTAAATTTTAAACTCAAACCTAAACCCTAAACCCTAAACTCAAATTTTAAACCTAAACTCAAACCCTAAACTC
>CM037589.1:148998922-149075836 GCA_021018995.1 Chloranthus sessilifolius
GAGAGTATATGTGATTATACTCTATCCATATGCATGGGGATTTTATCACATGACATGATGGTGAGGTTGTACCTTGTTATACCTGAATTTTGCTTAGGCTAGATGTGATTAGGCACCACATCGGTAAACCTTATTTCTGTTAGATTGGTGATGTGAGTCACAGGCGGGGAGCCAGTAAGATATCAGAAAGACATGCCCTGGGGTATGAAGTTGGACAAATATAGGAACTGTACAGATATGTAAGTTGTCTGATATCACTAAGTAAAGACTTAAGTCCATTAATAATGCTAGTTTTGTGACCATGGATTGCCTAGTGTCGATTCGTAAGATGGAATACTCTGTGCACCATGATCCTTTACTAGTGTCATTATTGAATTTGGGTGGTTGTTACGAAGCATCGAGGTAGTGGGGGTTAATGATTTTTTAAAATATAAAATGGATGGCCATCCACTTTTCAGAGTTTGTCAGCCCAAAGAGTCGTTTTCAAAAAATAAAAATAAATTATGTTCAGATGAGTTAAGGTATAGACTAAGTGGGAGAATGTTAGCTTTTTTGTGGTCAATACCTTAACCCATATTTGTTTTTCTATTAAAAATTGGGTTAAACTTTTGACCACACGTATCTCAAGGCAATAGGAAGTAGTTTCATAATATAAGTGATATGTCTCCACTCTGTTTCCTTGATGGGTTAGGAAAGAGAGGTGGCTATATAAGGAGACCACCATCCTCTCTTCCTCTAACCCTAGCTCATTCCCATCTAGAGGCTAAACTTAGAGAAGACGAGAGGTAACGTGGTTTCGGATTCTTTGGCGGAGATCATCAGCTTCATTAAGGAGAACACTCACACGACGATCCGATAATAAATACAAGGTATGTGTGTTCTTGAAAAAGGTATATTTTGATCGTGTGATTTGAGCCTAGATCCTACAAATTCTAACAGTTCATTCGCTCGTGAGAGTGAACTGGTCATTGATTAAATCCATGTCTTAAAACCCTTCTTTTTAAAATATGTAAATCAAAAATTTAAAATATGTAAATGGGCAATTGGTCTATCTCCTGAGTCTCCTCTAAACTATCATGCCATCATTCTCGATAAAAATTTATCACAAAGAGAAGTACATCTTCAACTACTTATAAAATGCATATAAATGCAACTCCAATCAGGCAGATCATCAAATATCATTTTTCAAAGGGACGAAGTATACAAGCTAGTTTTTGGTGAGTTGTCACAGGTACCTTAAAATCAAATCTGTTAGGACCATACCCAGAGATTCCGCATGCTTTCCAATATGAGATTGCCTGCATTCCTTCAAAAGGGATCCCTGAAGCTGCCGTAAGCCACATTTGGTTCAACCCTAGCTACAAATCAAATAAGAGAACCGTAACTAAAAGTATAATAACAACATATCCACAGTTTTAACTAAGTATAGCATTTTATCTCAAGTCAAGGAAACAAGGAAAAGATTCCATGAACCTTTAAGACCCTGGAGATAACAAGACAAAATGGGCACTGTGGTTTTGTTAAATGTTAAGGACGAGTTTTTCCCATTTGCAAGACTTATCATGAAAACCATTCCCAAGCGGTGGAACTTTGGACATGACTTGCATTTTTGAACACCTGTATCGAAGACAAGCAAAATGTCACAGACAGGTTGGGCACACACAGGAAGGCTGATTAATAGAAACTATATATGCCAAAATGATGTGCCATATTTGAGGAAGAGAATTCACAAAGAGAAAAGAAGAAAAAAAGGCATAAAATGAAGTGTGCCTTGCCTTCTACTCTTCCATCCAAACATAAAGAGCAATCAAACTTGATAAACTAGGGTTTTAATAGACCCCACAAACTCTTCAATAGTTTCTTCAACAATCTCATAAAGCAAAGCTTCTACTTCTTTAGAGTTTATGCCCATGTTATCTAAAACTAGGACTCTAAACTAAACGAACAAACAAACCAAATATGCTACCCCAAATTGTAACTTAAATTTAAATCTATATGTCAGATTCTATATGTTAGATCTATTAAGCGGACAACACTAAAAGATATGTCATACGACACTAGCAGCGGGTGCTTGCATTGCCCTTGCCAGAAAACTCATGAGCAAAACTTTCAATTGTCTGCAGGAATCCAGCATTGAATAGAAAATTAGGATTAGAGATCTTATCAATATCATTGTCAGAAAGACCTATATAATTAATGAGAAAATACCAATCTAAGAATTTGATGAGACCTGGAACTAGTTTCATTCAAGGAGGTCTCCCCTATTTGTCTTTGAGCTACAAGAATGCAATATATATGGATTAGCATGCAAACATGAACAGAAATCCCTATTTATACAAAACATAGACTGGTCTTACCTTCACATATGCAAAGGATTTCACTCAGATGGCTCTCGGCTTCACCGGAAGCCTAAAACTGCTGCAAAATCCAAAGCATTCCGTGTTCCCTCCGCGCCTTTTTTTAATCTCTAACCTTCAATAATTGAGAAGTTAACCAAAAAAAAATATAAGATTTTTTACCCTCCATCAATCCTGTCAATAATTGATTTCCACATATTTCAGGGATCCTGTTATGTATTTCAGATTCGAAGGAACCCCTGATTTGATCAATTAGTTCTGCATCAATTAATGAAAGTCGTTTCTGTCCTGTGGCAGGCAATAGGATGAATTCTTTGATGGAGGAAGCAAGAGAAGAGACTAAGCAAATTCTGAGGAAAGTGAGGAGAAAGAGAAAATGCTACAACAATGTAATCTTGATTTAAAGGTAAAATGCAAAAGACACCTTGTAATTTTTTTGTTCTTTTTTTTTCGCTCTCAAGGTTGTTGGATATCAGGTTATCATAGGATGACCAGAATACCCACAACTACCAATTTATAGACATACTGGTTGAACTGGTTGAACCTGATTATGTGTTCAACTGGTTGAACCTGATTGTAATCCCCATTTTGGGATAAATTTGGGGTAGTGAACTAGTAATCCTTCTTATGTTGTTGGATTAGAAACATGTGAAGTAAATATTTGGGGTTGCTTTCTACAATTTTCTTGTAGTTGTCTTCTATTTGGGGCAGAGGGAGTTTTAGCCTTAACCTGCAATGAATCCATTTTCCCTTCTCTCAACTAAGGATTTTTCCTGACCTTTGTGGCCCAAGAGATAAGTACATTATTTGTTCTATTTTTTGCTATTTTTACATCTCTTTTCTCTTTAGTTCCTCTAGATATTCTTGAGATATCTAATTATATTGCCAAGATATCTTAATTTCCAAAAATTATGAAATCATCTGCGTACGCGGATTGTTCATAGCATATGATTAAAATAACCAACACTGGGCACCCATAGATTGAAGTTATCATCTAACATTTTTAATCTCAAAATTCAAGAATGTGACTTTTTGAAGGGATGGTTGAGGGCTATTTCCCAATATTTTATCCATTATCCATATTATATTCAATCCCTAGAAAGTGCTCAGATGTTCAATCTTCTTCACTGCACTAGGCAGATGATCACAAATCAACCATCAGCTGGAGATGGCTGTGATTAAGGTTTTCTGATAGCTATATCTACTATTCCTTTTCTGTGCTTGATTCTATGAACTTAAGCATCAATGAAAATGGATGGCCTAAACATAAAGCCTCTAGAAGAAAGTTTGATGGGACACAAGTGGTGGGAACTAGGCTCAGAAGAATGATATATGTGTTCATAGAGTACACCTCTGGTTTGGTTTGTTGCTATGTTTAATGAGGTTATTGCAAAAAGAAAAAGTTTCTCCTGGTGCTTAGTGATTCTCTGATGCAAGCTCTATTGCATGATAGCACACTTGCACTCCTAGATCCATTGTGTTCCAGCTTTCATATTTGTTGCTTTACTTACTTTGAGCACTGTATTGAAGCTTGATTCAATCATGACAGAGCAATCTGTGTGAGAGTGAATGATAAATAAAGAACATGATGCTTGGCTTTCGTTGAAATTAATGATTCACATAGAAAAAATCTAGTATTCCTCATTATTCGAGGTTTATCGACCTCTTTTCTGTTGGACTTTTTTGCTTTGACTACATTAAATATATAAATGCCGTCATGGTTAATTTTTTCATAACTGATCTGTTGATACAGGTGCTTCTGTATTGAATGTGCATCAACTCAGTACTAGTTGGTACGCATACCCGGTCTCTAAACAACAAAGTGCCGTCATCTTTGATGGAAAAATCTATTTTACCTCCCCCAATCACATCCTGTCTGATAGCCATAAGCTCATCATCCATCATCTAAAGTTTGTGAATATTCTCGTATAGAGTAGAACGTATCACCAACGTAACCATCAATGCACCCGAACCTTTTACATCAAACCTTGCATTACTTAGAGCCATATCTTTCAATAAATGCCATCATCGCACCCTTGCAGTGAGATGTGATAACTGAGTAGCGAACTTTCTACTTAACGCATCTGCCACTACGTTCGCTTTCCCGGGGTAGTACTGGATGGTACAATCATAATCTTTTAAGAACTCCATCCATCGGCTTTGTCTCATATTCAACTCCTTCTGTGAGAAGAGATACTTGAGGCTCTTATGATCGATGAATATATCGAAGGTCTCCCCATAAAGGTAATGCCTCCAGATTTTCAAGGCAAAGATCACTGTAGCCAACTCAAGGTCGTGTGTCGGGTAATTTTTCTCATGGTCTTTTAGCTGTCTAGACCCATAAGTAATGACTCTCATTCTAGTTAAGCACACAGCCTAAACCCCCATGCGATGTATCACTGTACAGTGCAAAGCCTCCCTCACGACGATATAGCATCGCGCAGAGTAGTCAATCGCTTCGAGTTCCCGAAAACTCGCCACACCGCCTGTCCAATCAAACTTAGTGTTCTTCTTTATAAGTTGTGTAAGCGGGCCTGATATCTTGGAGAAACCCTCCACAAACCTTCTGTAGTAACCTACTAGACCGAGAAAACTACAAACCTCTGTAACTGTCTTTGGCTGTTCCCAATTCATCACTGACTCAATCTTTGTTGGATCAACCGTAATACCGGTCTCAGGGACAATATGGCCTAGAAAACTGACCTGCTCCAGCCAAAACTCACACTTGCTAAATTTTACATATAACTGATGGTCTCTGAGGGTTTATAGAGCCAGTTGCAGGTGCTGCTCATGTTCTTCTAGCATCTTTGAATAGATGAGGATGTCATCTATAAAAACTACTATAGACTTATCCAAATGCAGTTTGAATATTTGATTCATCAAGTCCATAAATGATGCAGGTGCATTCGTTAATCCAAATGGCATGACCAAGAACTCGTAATGTCCATATCGGATTTTGAACACTGTCTTCTGAATATCTTCAGATTTGACTTTCAACTGATGGTAGCCTGACCTCAAGTCAATCTTCGAGAAGAACCTTGCTCCTTGAAACTGATTGAACAGATCATCAATTCTCGGAAGCGGATAACAGTTCGTAAGTGTCAACTTATTTAGCTGGCGATAATCAATGCAAAGCTGCATTGAACCATCTTTCTTCTTCACAAATAAAATCGATGCTCCCCAGGGTGACACATTCGGCCTTATAAAATGCTTATCTAGCAGTTCCTGAAGTTGCTCCTTCAACTCTTTCAATTATGTAGCCACCATTCGATACGGGGCTTTCGATACATGTTCGGTACCCGGTGCTAGCTCAATCGCAAATTCAATCTTCGAGTCAGGTGGTAATCCAGGTAGATCTTCAAGGAAAACGTCCGGATACTCATAAGCAATCGCAATGTCTGTAATATTCCTCTTCTCCTCCTTATGATCTTGCAAGTACGCCAGATAATCATAACACCTGTTCTTCATCATACGGGCTGCTCAAATAGCGGAGATAAATGATGTCACGCAGGATTTGACTTCGCAGAATCAGAAGGATTTTCTTTTCGGAGGGTGGAAGGTTATAATTTTCTATAGACAATCCACGCTCGTGTGGTAAGCAGATAACCAATCCATCCCTAGTATCACGTCGAACCCTTCCATGCTCCAAAATAATCAAATCAGCTACCGTCTCGTGGTCTTTGATTATCACAATCACTGATTGACACATGGTATCGGTGATCACTGAGTTACCAGTATGAATTGACACTGCTAAGATGAAATGAAGGGCCTTGGGAATGATGCCCACTTCTCAGCGAACAACAGAGTGATAAAAGAATAGGTAAACCCGGGGTATATCAACACTCATACTTTGATTTTGCTTACATCGCCCTCACGGTGCATAAAAAGGGTACCTTAGAATTATACAAGCATTTTAATTAAAATTTTCTAAGCACGTGGTATTCATGCATGACTTATAAAAGGAATTTATTAAATACAAAGTAATATATAACAGAATAAAGATAAAAAGACATCTCAACTTTTAATAATACCTTGGATCACATCGTTTGACGTTCCGGCTCCCTGAGCTGTCACGACATAAGCTCGACCTTGAATAGTAGGTTGGGCCGATCTCTGAGTAGATGCTGAACTAGTTCTTCCTTTGTCCTCTTAAGGACAATCCTTAACCATGTGCCCGATTGTATCACACCGAAAGCATGCTCCAGTATTCCTCCTACAATCTTCGGTCTTGTGTGGCTTCCCACACCTTGCGCAGAATGCTATCAAATTGAATGAAGAGGTGCGTGAAGTTTGTGGAACTCCGGACGCTCTCGTTATAACAGGGTTCGAAGTACGGAATGACCCTGAAGGTGTAGATTTAGTCGATTTCAGATAAGCACCTTGAGCAGATTGCTGAGATACAGGTGTTGCCTTCTTCGTTTCCATCGTAAGACAATCCTTTATCATATGTCCTAATTTGCCACATCTGAAACACTCACCTGTGGCCCACCTACATTTCTCTGTCCTGTGCCGTTTCCCACAACTTGAGCATGACTCAACCTGTGTGGAGGGAGAGGTGTGAGTCGTCTCACTCAATATTGTCATGAGTAATGCAGTCTGCTGAACCATTGTGTTGATCATCGTCTCCAACAACTGTCTATTCTGCTCATTTTCATCGATGCATACAGTCTTCGATCTCTTGCGTGGTGCCATCTTGATCTGTCAACATGACACAAGGTTCTGATTAATAAAGATTGCGATCACCATGGCCCTAGGTTCCGAAAAAAATCTAAGACTTCATTCACCTACTATAACCGTACATCTATCACGATCATCAATTATTTCCACTCCAAGTGATAGCAAGATCCACAACTCAAGTTCTAAACATAACCTATAGCCCTAGCTGTGAGTCCCTTCAAAGACCTAAACCCAAAAATTCTACTAACTTTGACAAGGTTCTAATTGAGTCTCTTATGTCATGATAGAACCTACTGCCATATTCTCGGGTCCCAACAAGTCCTAATAACTAAGCTCTAATATCAACTGTGACGACCCGACTTTTCCAGAGCCTGAGGTGCCTCGTGAGGAATATTTCCTGGCTTAGGATTTAGTTTATTTATTTGTTTTCGGTCAGAGTTTAGATTAGGATGTGGTTTTCTTGACCTGTGATTGGGTATTTGGATTTATGTCTATAATTTTGACTGTTACGAATTATGTTTTGGTGATGGTCGGCCATCATCGGTGGTTCTTTACTTTTACTTATGTATTTATTTTAGCCATGGATATTTATTACGCTTTACTCTGATATGTGTTTGTTCTCGGTTCCCGTTGAATCAGTGGCTTCCAATTCTGTCCAGGTGGACTCTAGCGATGCGGTGTTTGGAATGTTAAAAATAAATAAAGAAGGAGGGTTTTTTAAGAAGGTTCTTAGTTTGTTTGCGATCGCCAGCTGCAGATATTTATCGACGCTGTAACATGTCATTAATTACGTTGTAAAGCCGGTGTGGGTTACTTCTATACAGAATCGTCCGCCTGCGAACGTCGGCAGTAATGTTCCTCTTTATAGTTTAGATAATTTAATTTTCCTTTCTTCCTCTGTTATTTTTGTAGCTTTAGTCGATTCAGATTTTCCAATTTTATTATTATTTATGGTCATACGGGTTTATTATGGTGAGTTATTCTTGTATCCTGATGCTGTCAGGAATCCAATTGTCCTTAGTTTCTTTATATCATTAGGAGTCCAGTTGATTTCAGTCTCCTACTTGTACTAGGAGTGCACATGTATCAGTTCTAATAGTACTTTAATTAAATCAAGGGGATTCTGATTAAGACAAGTATACGAATTGTACTGCAATTCTAATCGGAGCAATTGTAATAATTCTACTATAATTTTAATTAAAATAAAAAGACTGATTTTTATTATAACTCTAATTGAAGCAATAAATTTAATTTTTCTACTAAAATATCAATGGAAATGGAAATGGAAATGGAAAGATTGGTTTTTCTACGAGCATAATAATTGATGAATTAATTATGGCAGAATATAACTAATCATGAATAAACTGAATTTCCTAAAATTCTGATTTGAAACAATTAATTAACTAAACTAAAGGAAAGGAAATTTTGATTAAAACTATCTAATAATTATATCAAAGCCTAATTAATGCGATTAATCAATTATATCTAGATAAGAACTAATCAAGGCAATTAATTAATCCTAAAATTCTAAAAAAATGGGGGGTTTGGGACTGCTATGCTAAGGAGGATTGGCCTCGTTCCTGAGTACCCTCCGTAAGCTCCCTTGGGCAAATCGGGTGGCTGAGATTAGAGAAAAATTAAAATTTGGATTATAAAGTGATATTTTTAGATTTTTGGGTTATTTTCAGGACTATAAAGATGAATTAGATTAAGAAAATCGGATTAAACAAACTAAGTTAATGATTAGAGATTTAGAAATATCAAACTAAGGAACTAAAACTAAAATCTAAACTTCTAGGATTGAATTCGGGTCTGAAATCAGAAAATTCGATCGTATGATTAAGGACTAGTTCTGAACTGTAAGAGTTAGAACCAGAAATTAATGATAGGATGGTAAATTGTGATTTTAGAACATAATTTAGTCGTAGGAGTGGGTGAATTAGACCGTCGAATTAAGGACAGGTTTCGAGCTATGAGGACTAGAGCCAGATATAGAGATTTTTGGTCCGAAAGGGGTGCTATGGTCTAAGACTGAAAATAAAATTAAGAATTAATCTAAGGGGAATTCCTAAATCTAAAATAAAACTAAATTCTTACCGAAGGTTGGGGATGTGGAGAAGAATCATTGAAAGTTCGAGAGTTTGAATATCAAAACCATGGTTTGGTTCCCTTCTTCGTTCGTCCTATTCTTGGAACTCTCGGTCGCTCAAATTTTAAAAAAAGTCCAAACAAAATTCAACCTCTCATGTTGTTTTGAAAAAAAAGCTTTGATAGGTTTTCCTTCAATTATGCGCCACTTTTCAAGCCTTTAATTGAATTGCGCGCCTGGTTTCCGACGCTTAATCCCTTTGAGTCGGTCACCGACTCAGTGAGCGATCGGCTGACTTGCTCAGCGAGTTTCTTAGTCCTAAGAAAATTAGGGCTAATTGTGCACGCGTTGTGGAGCGCTCAATCTGATTAAGTGTTCTACCTGAAACGTTTAATCAAGGAAACTTAGGGGTCAAGGGTAGTAAGACTAGGTCGGGAGTAGGCCAATTATGCGCCGGTGGTGGGGATTGATCCCAAGCGCACGATCAATCCCCCTTTCATACCAAATTTCCTTTCCCAGACCATCTCGAGACTCGATTATGCGCCTGAATCCAGATGCGTAATTGAGTCTCGAGATGGTCTGGGAAAGGAAATTTGGTATGAAAGGGGGGATTGATCGCGCACTTATGGTTTTGTGCGCGATCGAATTGCGTGCGAGATTTTAGGCGCGAAATTTAGGGTTGTCCGGGTTGGCCTCTAGTCTAAAATATAAGACTATTGTTTCAGTCTGCATTCTGACTATATACTATCGTTTCAGTATATAGTCTCCTTGCATTGGGATTTGAGCCACAGAGCTATTATTTCAGCCTGTGTTCAGCCATGTACTATTGCATGGTCCCACATCGAGGGTTAAAAGGGGTTAAAGGTTGACTGAATAAGTTTATATATTTCGAGAAGGCAAAATGGGGGTGTCTACAGATGCCCCGCTTCGGCGCGTTCTTGTGAAGTTAGAACTCGCCAAAGAAGTAGACACCCCTCACTCGAGGTGCTCTTTCGTTTCTCTTAGGAATTCACAAATGTGAATTGGGGATGCTGACATGACATGTTTAGCTTTCTTATCTATCAACGTAAGCTAAAATGGAGCATTCAGGGGCCCAGTGGTAGCTGTCGAAAGGCACTTTTCGGATCTGTGGGTCTATGGCGCATCCCGCCGCATGGCGCGGGCTAACAGAGAGATATGACACGATCAAGGTATCGGGGGGTATCATACGAATGTCCATAAGGTCCAGGGACCGATAATACAAAAAGAGAGTGTAATATAATGTCGAAGGCTTTAACAAGTCATGTCAGACCGGAAGCGTCATTGCTCACACCAATGCGTGTCAGGCGTTTCTTTTCCAATAGGCGTTTGTAAGTTCTTAGATTAAATATATTTGTTGTTCAGTTTCCCAGGGGAAGGGGCCGGTTTGGGCTGATAGTTGAGGTGAATTTTATGGGGTGTGCTTAGTTGAATTTTGCGCAATGGCGCGTGTGCTTGATTCTTCTGGGGTCGACCTTTAAGTAGGGGATTCTAGTTCTAAGGTGTCTGAACAAGTGATTCTGCCCAGTGGCGTATGCCCTCGATCCAATTCTGCGCAGTGGGATATGCGCTTGATTGTGAGTTTAGGCGGTCTCAGAAATTTTAGGTCAGGTTTATTGCATGTGGGTAATGAGGCACTTGGTCGATATTTTTTGGTATTTAGAGAAAGGTGAATTGGGTTTATCTACTTTGTTGCTTTTTTCTTCTTTCTTTTTTTTCGTGTTTTTTGAGTAGTTTTTTTTTTCTTTTGGTAGTAAATTTTTTTTGGAAGCAAGTAAGGTTTTGAGATTTTAGAATTTTAAGGATTTTAACTTAAGATCAATTCGGTGGTAAAACGGCGAAAAATGTGGCTACCGAGACATCGCTGAGCAAATCCACCGGTACAGGATTTGTGGACCCGACCATTTATGTGGTTGTCAAGACGACACTTGGCATGCCGAATACTCCGTCTAACCTTCTTGACAAATACTGATGATTATCTCTTATGGGAGGACTACAGTAATTCGCGAGTAATTAAAAAATACTTAATCATAGATAACTATATTTATGAGCAATATCGAGTAATTAAAAAATGAGTAATACTTACTTGGGAGTGATACTTACTTGAATTGTGCGATGGGACCAGTGATATTGTAGTGTCGCGATGGGGCTTTGAGTGTTGGGGTGTTGTTGTGACGGGGCTTTGGGGATTTCTTTTTTTTCTTTTCTTGTTTTTACGGCGGCGTGGTCGGCGGCATGGGTCAAAATCTCGGGTTACTGATACGTATTGTCTGAGCTCCAAAATGATACGTATCGGTTTCGTCCGATACCGAATGTATCGTTCGGTATCTGCCATACAACTGAACGATACGGTACATTGAATGTATCGTATCGTTCAGCTTCGATACCGATACGTATCGGTATCGGACAAAATTTTGATCCATGGTCGGTGGTTGCCGGTGTGATGAAATGTCTAGGAAGGGTGACATCATGATGGGACTAGTGGTGTTGTAGTGATACTGCGATGGGACTTGGGAGATATCTTCGTTCCCTTTGGTTTCTATTTTTGTGGTGGCGATTGGTGGTTGCCGGCGTGATGTCGCGATGGGACTTTGATGATTCTCGATGGAATGTTCGCGCTGTAGTTTGGCATTGGTGGGACGCGATGGGACATGATCAAAGTCCTGAATCTTCCTGCGTTCCTGCTGCAGTGGTGTCTGGTGACTATTTGTGGCGAGCGATTCGGGAGGAGGTTCTTTGCTTTAGCCATGGGGACCTGACCTAGCTTTCTCCTTTTCTTTTTTTACTAGCGCGGCCGGTGTTGTTTGAACTTTCCGGATAGTGGTGCCCACAATGGGAAGTGGGTTAGCAATGGGACGCTGATTGGCTATTTGCGCGATGAGTGCGTTTTGTTTCTTCCTTTGGCAGATCTTGGTTATGTGAGATCACGTTGTGGTTGCGTTGTGTTGACTTAGTTTTTTTGGCGGTGTACCCGCATTTTTGGGAGATTTACTTTTGGCTTTTCGCGATGAGGCATGAGGGCATGGCTAATTTTATGATGGGATTGGATATCGAGGTGGCATCGTGTGTGTGCGTGTGTTATCACAGTGAGGCGTGCTTGAGTGGCTGCACAATGGCGTAGGGGGGTTTTGATTGAAGTGGGGGTAGAGAATGTGGTTAGTGGTGAGGGTGTCACGTGGGGACTGGATGTTTTGTCTGTAATAGAACCAGGGGTGTGGTCAACATTTTTGGTAAGTTTACATGAAGGGAGAACAGCGAGCGGATGTCCTTTCTTCAATGTGGATAACCTATGAGGCTACGCGATGGGACACAGGGGATTTTCACTCGAAGCAGGATAAAATTTTGTGTAAAATTGGGAATTACGCGTCTGTTTCCAGTCGCTTGATCTGATTGCGTGTCTAATTTCAGGCTTGCAATTCAAGGTCAAAAGGGATCATTTATGCGCCCGAGAGAATGCGTGTGATTGGATTGCGCACTCTAATATCTGGGCGCGATCGAAGCGTCACCAGGTCACTGTGTGGGAGACGTTTCGGTATTGCGTGACTCGTCTGTGTCGTTTAATGTATTTGCGTGAGATACGACAAGCGCGCGATCGGAGAGTCACCCGGTCACTATGCGGGTGACCTTTCATATTGCACGGTCAGTGGTGAATGCAGGATTGGAAGGTCACGCTGTCTGCGTGGGTGACGATCTTATTGTGCACATATGGCATTGCGCGTGTTTTGGATTGAGCGCATCGTGCTTGGCACATGATCGGATTAAGCGCGCGTGTCCTGGCGCGTGATTAGGTCCGTACGTTATATAAGCGAAAGGGGCCTCATTTGTTTCTCATTCTCTGGTTTAGTCTCGAGTTTTGACCTTTTTGAGTGTTTTAGCATTCTAAAATTCGTGTTTTAGTGATATCTCGTGATCTAACCATCAGATTGGGATGGCGTTTCTTCCTATATTTGTCGTTTCACGTGACTTTCGCCCTGAGGTGATGCTCGGGGTTGGCATTGTCTTAAGAATAAGCGGTATTGGGAAAGAGGGCGCTAGTCTTCACATCGATCCCTTTTAGGGAGCAGTGAAGGCAGCGTTGCGGAGGCGGTGACGGAGGAAGTGAAGGTGACGGTGGAGGTGTTGTAAATGGAAGGATGTGTTCCCCAACCAATCCTCCATCTCTTCTATCGGTGGCTCATTTGGGTTCTCCAAGTCTGGTGGCAATATTTCTGAAGCCTCCGATTGGACGTTCTACTCCTCGTTTTGGCTCAGTCTCCATTTTGGGTTGTAGGTTAGACTTTAGGTTTTCGTTTTGGGTTGTAATTCAGGAGGTATGCCTCCGGTGAAACTTGTAAAGTCTTAAATTATAAATAAAGGGGCATTTTTTTTTGTTTATCTGTATATTAATGGATTGTTTGGATCGGTTAGACTTATCTGATTTGTTTGATGTAGTTTAATATTTGATTTACCTTAGAGTTTTAAAATCTATTTTGGAATTATTATAAAATTTATCTGTCTTATTAGGTCTTGCTTGGTTTTATTTGATTTGTTGGGGTATATTTTTTTTTGGGTGGTCTTAATCAAGTTAGTTTTTTTTTGTTTCAGAGAGTTTCTTTTGTTTTGTCTGTGGTTTTTTTAAATTTTGTGTAAGATGTGATTTGAGATAATACTTGTTAAAAATGTGTGAGTTTTCGGAAGTTCTAGATGGTCGTTAGGTGTCTTAATCCTATCGGCTTATTTAGACTTGGGGGCTTGTGCTCTTTCAAGGGGGCAAGTGTTGTGTGATTATTGGTTTATCTAGTTTGTTATGGATTATGGTTTTTCAAAAGAGGTACTGTTGGCTTTGGATTTAATTAGATTGGGAGGGTGACAAATGTGTGACACATGTTACCCCATGGCTCAAGGAGGCATGGCTTATAAATGTGTGAGCCTAAGCTTTGGGTTCTTGTTGTTTGTTTTGAGTTTCTATTTCAAGTTTAGAGATTAAAAGTTTTGGGGCATATCTTGTGTTTGTGGTTTAGGGCATTTTTTTCGTTAATGTCTTTTATTCTTTTTATTTTGTATCACGGGTATTGGACTCGAGGAATGGTGTTTATTAAGTGGATTATGAGAATGGACGGGATTGGGAATGCAAGGTAGTGGTTGAATTGCTACCATGCTAATGGAAGAGGTGGAGGAGAAGAAGGTGGTAGAAAGGAAACCCAAGGATAAGGTAGGGTCAGGGTTCTCGTGACCAATGCCTATTTTTCTTCGGTAGGCCCTACAGATTCAGTGTTAGTTACTCCTCATTTTTACTGTTTCTAAGGGGGGCTTTCAACAATGAACCCCGCAGGTCCTGGGTGGCTTTCTGTAAGCCACTCTTTCTTTTCTGCTAGCTCGGGGTGAAGGGAAGAGTTTATCACGATTAGAATTCGTTCATGATGCGTTCCTCCTCCGGGCCTCTCCGAGATCTCTAGTCTCTCGAATAAGTCCAGATTTGGGCATTGCCTGAACGTGCTGATTTTAGCATTCTTATTTTAAGTTGTATATTCAGAGGGTATGCCCTCGGTATATGTTGTAATTAGTTTATTTATGAAGTGATTATGTTTTCCATTTGTGGTGATTTATGATTTTTTTTTTGTTTGATTTAATTTATATTTCGTTCGTCTTGTTGTGGGTGTGATGTTTATTTGTTTTGACTTGGTTCGTTTATTTTAGATTTGAGGCGTGTTAAGGATAGTTTTTTTTTTTTTTTTTTTTAATTTCTAATTTCGTTTAGTTTTGAGTACGTAGAGGCGATGGGGGGCGTTTTATCTTAATCAGGATACGTGAAGGGTGGGGGCATTTTTTTGGTTTAGTTGATGAATGTGAAGGAAAGGGCATTTTAAATTTTTTTTTAATTTAGAGCATTTTCTTTTCGGTTTTTGGGGTGTACATTTCCTTAAGTTAGGAGTGTTTTGGGTTGGTCTTATCAAGGGGCGTAATTTAGGTTGATAGTGAGTGTCAGAATGTCTTAATTTCAGGTTTAGGTTTACTGTTCTGGGCATGTAAAATTTTTGGTTTATAGATGATTACGCGCTTCTCTCTGAGTGCTTAAAGGAATTGCGCGCAGGAATGAGGATGCACATTCAACAAAGCCGAAAGGATATTAAGCGCCAGTTCACCGGCGTTTAAACAAATTACGTGCACGATTTTGAGTGCAGGATTAGGGCGGTGGCCGATCACTGTACAAGTGACCTTTGGCATTCACGCGCCACCGTTCGGGTGCTTGATATGATTACGCGCCGAGTAGGTTGCGTGCAATCAGCTGGTCGGGTTAATTTGAGCGGGTGACTATTAGATTATGTGCTCAGGATCGGGCGTTTGATCTGAATTAAGTGCGTGGTGTGTGGCGGGTGATTCGATTGAGCGCCGGGATTTAAGCGCACAATTTGGGCGAGTCCTATAAATAGTTCAAAACTTTTCATTTTCTTTGCGCTATCCATTTTGGTCTTCGATTCTCTAGTTTCCTTGTTTACTTGTGCTCTGGTTTTCGTGTTTTCATGATATTTCACGATCCAACCATCTGTTTGAGGCACCGTTTCTTTCATTTTCTTCAGTCCTTCGAGCTCTTTATTCTGGTATGGAGGGTAAGGGTGATGCCAGGCTGGTCACTATTTCTGAGTTGGAGAGGATATTGATGGGGGATGGAGGTGAGACTTCTGAGGCACAGACTGGCGCTATCGCCATGGAGGGGGATATCAGGGAGATGATCGTAGAGGAGGTACCGGAGGATGACCATGTGGTGGTCAAGGAGGAGGTACCCTAGATTGAGCTGGGTGTAGGTGAGGATGAGGGCGAGAGGGTCGAGGGGGAGAGAGTTGAGGGGGAGCAGGGTGAGCAGGGCGCAGAGCCTCTGGATCGCAAGCACTACCCGCTGGAGGATTTCTTTGTTAAAGGCCGGGTAGGTCCCCACAAGCAAGAGTTTCTTCATTTTGCTAGACATTTAAGTCATTACATAGACTTATCATGATCTGGAAACCCTTCTAATTTATGTCGAACCTGCATTGACTACTTAGTTATGTGCTTACTCATGCATCATGATGGCATCTAGGGATAGGTCATGTTTATGTTCAATTGTGATTTATCATGTCTTGTGTGCTTGTTGTAAGTTGTTATTGCGTTTGAGGCACAATTTGCTTTTTTCAAAATTCATTTATCTTTCGTCGTAAATATGTATTAGTCTTAATGTCATTGTTGGTGTTTTCGTTTGATAGGAGCCCCCACAGCTGGCTATTAGCTCGTCATGGGGTGAGTCTCATGCTTGGTACCGCGCCTTGTCGAAGTTTCAGCGGGCGCGGTTGGTGTCTTTTGGTTTTGGGACGATTCTAAGGCTGGAGCTCTTTGAGGTTGATTGAGGCCTGATCGCGACGATTATAGAGAGATGGATGGAGGAGCACGAGGCATTTCTCTTTCCAGTCGGTATGATGCTGCCGACCCCGGAGGACTGGGTCCGCATTACAGGTCTTCATTTCGAGGGGGAGTCGATCACAGGGTGGATGGCGTGGCAGTATTTGGAGGTGTGTGAGGAGATTTTGGGCGTTCCTTATAAGTTGAGTGGATTGAGGCCAGGTGTGGTTCGAGTCACTTAGTTTTTCGATACGTTCACGAGTGGTTTCACCCCTCCGAGGCGTCATTCAGAGGCGATGGCGCTTTATGAGGTGCATTGTGCGAGAGTGGTGGATCGGGAGCCGGTGACCGAGTAGGCGGTGACTGCAGATAGGGTGCTCCGAGCGTTTCTGATGCACTTCCTGAGTGCAGTACTTTTCTCTCCTTCGACTTGGGGATGCGTCACCAGGTTGTTTTTGATGATTCTTAGGGACTTGGATCGGGTCCTTACCTATGCATGGGGTTCGGCTGCATTAGCGCATCTCTATGAGCAGCTCTACCATTGAGGATAGGGCGTCGCGTCGATTGGAGGCTTCCTTCCGTTCTTCCAGGTGAGTTTTAGTTAATTGGTACCATGATGTCCTTTAGTTTTTTTTCGGTCATAGTGGTTCCTAACGGTCCTTTTTACGTGTCGTTGCTGCTTTTTTTTTTTCAGTTTTGGGCGTATGATTATTTCGCTTTTCTTCGTCCGGGGGTTCCAGTGGGGGTTAAGTTCACATTTTCGCGGATGCACGTGTGGAGGGAGGCATTGAGGGTTCGTCGCTGGTCTACTGATCTTCAGACCGCGCGAGGCCTCTTCGAGGACATGCACACAGGACAGGTATATACTGTCATGTTTTCGTTTGGCTTTGTTTTGTTTTGGGGTTCCCAGGATCTAAGGTTTCATTGATGGACCGGCTTGCTTATTTGGATATAGGTGATCTGGAGGCCCTACGATGATGGGGAGGATGCGGGCGAGGCAGTGATTGAGTCTGGCCGACCTTTCTTCGATGTGGACATATGGTCCATTGTTTTGAGAGGGTGGAGAGGATCCACACCTCTCGAGTGGTAAGGCAGCTGGGGCTCGCTTAGGGAGTCTCTCTAGAGATTAGCCACAGAGTGGCGCAGAGGATGACCGGCCCTCTAGGCTAGAATTTTATAGAACGGATGGCGCTCTAGATGGCTGATTTTAGAGCCGGGGGGACCAGGGTCACAGAGGTGTGTGACAAGGCGGATGTACGAGAGTACATGAGGTGATTTAGCTCGTTGGGTGGTGAGCGCCTCTTCACGCGTCCTTTTCATGGGAGTGGTTCTTTTTCGGTCGGTGGGTCGGAGTCAGCATCGGCATTGAGGGAGAGGTTGGCCTCATTGGAGCAGGGCCATCTTACGGCGAGTGTGCGGGGGGCACTAGATGCTCTCCATAGGGCGATGGAGCAGATGGGGTGTGCTCCTCATCTTGATGAGGAGATGTTGCACTCCTTGACCCACTCGATTGCTCAGGCTAGGGCAGCAGAGGATGAGTTGACGGCCCAGCTGGCGGAGACTTGGCGGCTACTGGTGAGTTAATTTATTGGTTTTAGTCATGTCGCGTTGACTCGGTCATTAAGTCGTTCTGACATAGTTGTGGGCTTTTGTTTTATCTTGAACAGTCTAAGAGGGAAGCTGAGGTCACTAGCCGTATGGTGATGATTGAGTTGTTGCACGGCCAGCAGCAGGCCAGCCTAGCAGTGGAGGCTAGTCTACGTTTCGAGATTGACCGATTGGTAAGTGTCTGTATACACCCGATTTCGTTTTCTATTTAGTGTCGTGAGCTTACTGACTAATGTGTCTTATTTTTATTCACAAAAAGCAGAGCTTACTACTAGGGGTCACGTTCCGGCATTTGATCCATCTTTAGTTGCCTCCTCCAGTCGGGAGGATCCGGTGATGGCCCAGCTTCGGGATGAGCTAGATCATTAGATAAATTCTTCATTCATTTAATTCGTTTGCATAATTACATTAGTTTGTTAGGTTTGCTATTTTACTTTCTTGATAGTTTATTGACATCATGTGGTATTTCAACGCCGGGTTGCTAAGGATTTGCGGATGAGGGAGGTGACTGCTGCCTCTCTACGCCCATAGAGTCAGGTATAATTTCTAATTTTTGATGTAATTCCATTTAGGTTGTTTTGTTCTCATATTTTTTTGGCATATTTTGTTTTGGCTTGTTGGTTTCTTCGTGTAGGCTGTTCCGAATTTCGCTCCTGAGGCTCCCCCTCAGGGGTCTGTTCCTATCTCTAGTCAGGTATGTTTTAGTTGGTGTATTTATAGTTTGTCCATCATCGTAGAGTTATCTGATGTATTTGTTTATTTTCGTTGTGCCACCTAGGTTCGTTGTCCCTTCTGTGCCGCTCGTTGACCTCGTGACTGCTGCGACGGTCGAGCGCCTTTCGGGGGAGAGATCGGATCTGGTACATTTTTTTTTCTTTTTAGAGTTTTTTTTGCATATATATTGATTTTCTTTTGACTTGGAGTGGTTACACAGGTTCGTCAACTTGAGGAGGCGCGTTTGGAGGCAGCGCGGGTGCGCGTTGTTGTCGAATTTACTTTATCCAGTGTGTGTGCTTGAGTTATTGTGTGGTGGAAATCAATTAAAAACAAAGTAAAATTAAAGAATGGATTCAGCGCAACTAAAGTAATCCTAGACCTGCAAGATACAGGGTCTATTGTAGCAAGTTTTGATAAGTAAGAGTTTATCCCACAGAGAAAATGATCAAGAGCCCAAAATGGGCACTAATAGTAGGCCTCCAGATCTGGCTACAGATCTGACAATCCTAAGGGAAGGGAGTTGGGTGTCACGACTACACTAAATTAATCCTAAAGAAGGAAAATAAAGTGCAGGCCTATCCTAAAGAGACAAAGAAATAAAATGTAGCCCTATCCTAAAGAAATGGTTTACATGAGATGGTGATGGAGTGTGTCAATATAAAATACAAAAATTGGTGAGAAGTAAGCAGGTTGAGCTAGAATTAATGATGCAGTAATGTAACTCAGATTTAGTCTGTCTCTACAGTGTTCCTTACTGAGACACTATTAAAAGCCTCAACAAGGTATAAGCTCCCAGTTTAACCCATGCCATTTGAGGCGCTCTTAGGGCTATACTCTGTCCACTATAATGGTCACAGGGTATCTGATAGAGTCTGTCAAATCCTATTAGTTAAACCAGAAATTCGGTAGTCTAATCCAGAGGACTGGACTGATCATTTCCCCACCAATCGGACCAGCTGAATACTATTACAAGACTATGTAATGCCCGATCTGACTCCCTAGATCCGTAATCTGGCTGACATCCATAGGTATTCCAACCCATAAAATCCTAAGTGCTTTGTCAAGCCCAGCGGTACTTGATGCCCACAAAAAGGACCATGCAACAGGTTGAATAAGACTTTAAGCTCAGCTGGTCATTGCTATAAATAGCCTGTAATGACTCAGCCTCAAACTATAATTACTACAAGAGATCAGATCTAACATCTGATATTGATTAGGTAAAACAGAGGGGAGCCAGTTACTATACAAACCTCCTCACAAGGCTCTAGAAGCTCATGTGCAGGGGAGAAGAATCCTTCTCAAACATGTGAATGGACACAACCTTAGGGCTATACTCTGTCCACTCAAATGGTCACAGGGTATCCCATTGGTTTATCCATACCACAGAGGCCTGAGAAAGAATATGAAAACTGCTGCAACCACCATGATCCGCAGGCCTCCGAGCTCCCTGGACCTCATTACAGATCTAGCATTGCTTTCCATGTGTCTATCAAACTAAGGGAGATTAGACGGTAAATAATAGACCTACTAGAAACTGAATGGGCTTGTGCCAAATACATGGATCCTATAGACATGTAAAGAAACTATAAGATCTATAGATTTGATTAAGCATTAAAACAACAGTTCATTGATAAAAACAAAACTTACAATGAACTGCCTCCTGGCGGCAGCTATACACAACTGCTCATCCACAGTCCCAACGTATACAAAATTTATTATAATACTGAAACAAAACTAAACCTAGCTGCTTACAGGGGGATTAGCCAGCAAGTGCTGAGCTAAGAGAGAAGAAAAATAGGAAAACGAGGTGATCAAACCCTAACCCTAGCCTGCAGGAGCTCTCAGCCGACAGAGGATGAAGGAAAGATGAAAATAATAAACTCTAAGTACAGCTTATATACTCTATAAAAATAGCCTTGGTTCTAAAGAGATTAACCCTAATTTTTCTAACAGACGTGGCACTATTACAACCCTTAAATGCCTCGAGACATGTGCCTCGAAATCCGTGCCTCAGGAAGTGTGCCCTAGCCTTGGGAAATTCCCAAAAGGTCTTTGAGTTGAAATTGAGAAGTTGAGAGCCCGTGCTTCACGGGGCTGGTATCTGCTTTTAGCTCATTCGCGCAGCTGCTTTGCCTTTGCAGAATTGGCTTTGGCTGGTGGGAAGTGCTTGCTCACGCAGTGAATCTTCGCCTGTCAGATAGTTCCTTTCATACCGCAATGTCTATGGAGATGATCCGAGCACCGAATTCTCGTGCAGAGAGCTTGTAAGCTCTTTCTTGTCGAGTACTCAGCAGAATGCTCCCCGTGTCTGGATAGTCAATGATATAGCTCTAGAGTGTGAGAGATCTGTGCGAGGAGAATTTTTGGGTATCTCTCTCTTCTTTGGTTACGGGAGAACTCCGCGAGGCGAATTTTAGTTCTTTATTCATATGAGGTCACAGTGTTCTGCGCACAACTGTTTTGGGGCTCGATCTTCTTGAGAGCTTCGCAAGGGCAGATTCTGAGAGTTTTAAGCCGTGAGATCTTCGCGATGGCTTTACAACTCTCCTCTTGACTGCGCGCCTTATCTCCGCAAGGGCCTCTTCCACTACATCTTTAGCTTCGTGAGGAAGCTCCTCAACTCCGTGAAGTCTATCTTTTGCTGCTCTAATGCATTGCACTTGTTGCTGTCACAGTCTCCTCCCATCTCAGCTAACTTCATTCATCTGCTAGACTTTGGTTAATGATGATCAACAACAATGAATCACCATGGTGAGCACTACCAAGGTGTTCCATCAGGCTTTGTTTCAACTGTCATCTTTGAGTGTATTCTCTCTCTCTTTTGGGCCAAAAAGTAAGGAGTTTGTATTAAGCTACACATTTTATTGCTAATTACAAAATAAACTTAAAACATGATTATTAGTCTGCTTTAAGATCTAACAAAGGCTAAGTTAAGAGGTGAAAAGTGATACTTTTCAGTGAATAACACGCGCCACTCCCAACACGAGGCAGATCCTCGGGGAGATGCGGAGTCATGACGATCTGTTGGTCGAGTTGCTGGTTGTGCAGCAGACCCAAATTGAGGCATTAGAGGCGGCGCTTCTATTGACACGAGCAGAGACGCATGAGTCCATGGATTGGATGCAGTATTGTCTAGCGAGGGAGCGAGGGATGCATAGATCAGTCAGTCAGCTTGATGGATCAGAGTCGAGGGCTACGGGTTCTTCGGCCGGGCAGTCTCCTCACACGTCACGTGATCGTGTCAGGAGTGGTTCATGTGAGGATTCTATTATTCGTGGGGTTCTCAGTGGATGTCCTCCTCATTCTCGATCAAGGCGAACTGTCAGCCAGGTGAGTGAGGGGGGCTCTGTAGTGGGGTCGCACCGTCTAGAGGTTCCTGCGACTCCAGGTGTCGGGATTGTATTTTCAGAGGACCAGTCTACGGACCTTTAAGCCGATGATACCGGGGACAGTAGTGCTCGTCCATCTCAGCGGCAGCGTAGGGATTAGACGTGTGCATATGTATGTTTTTGTCCATTGTGAGCATGCATTGTATATACAGGGGGGATGTCCCCGGTGACAAGTGTAAAAAAAAAAAAGAATTTTTTTGACATATTGTAGACACCGAGATTCGGCTCAAGGCCCGATCGGAACACATTTTAAGAGAGGTACACTTCTGAGGTTTTGATGGCATGTATGAAATAATTAGGAACCTTCTCGAACCCTTAGGAACCTTCCTCAACCCTTAGGAATCAACCCTAACCTTTTCAAACCTATTAGAACTCTTTCCCGGACTAGTATCGAACCCTCCTGAGTAGTGGTTAGAAAGAGGAGTGCCAAAATTTACACAGACCTCTTTAGGAGCTAAGTTATATACCATTAGAAAGAGGACTTCTCCAGCTTTCCAACAGGCTAAAAATCACCTCAATCGAAGTTGTATATTAAAAGTTATGACCATTTAAAAATTAGGCTATTTTGGAGGAATTTTTGCCTGGCACAACTAATAGTTGCGCCAAGCCATTTTCCCCAAGAATTTGCCTGGCGCAATTAGTTGCACCAGGCCTTTTTCCCCCAGAAATGGCCTGGCGCAACTAATAGTTGCGCCAGGCATATGAACAGTAACTGTGCATTTTTGCCCCGAAATTTGTGATTGGGGTTTGACTTGTTGACCACCTTGACCTTTGGGGTGTGTTTTGCTAGTTCTATTACACCGTTTTAATGCCTATTTGCTACCCTTAAGTGATTTAAAATACTAACCTATCATCCACCATTAAAATCATTCCCACACATCTCTAAGCTCTAAAAATCCTAGAAAACCTTAAATTAGAGATTACGTAATTGCTAACCCTAATTAGCATCTAAGTAGCCTCCTAACCTACCCATTTCCTATAAATAGATCCCCCCACCCCTTGGTTTAAGGGTTGATAATTTTAGCCTAAGAGAGAAAGAGCTTAAAGTGAGAAGATCTTTCTCCCTTTGGTGCACACTTCCCATACAAATTCCAGATTTAAAAAAACTCCCTAAAACCTTAGCATTTCACTAAAATCCTTTAGGTTAGGTGTGTGTAATCCCTTTGCCTTCCCTCTCTACCTCTTAGCTTCAAACCTTAGGAGTTAGAATCCTATTCCACACCATATAAAGCCTTCAAGAGCTTATCAAAAGCAAGCCACACAAGGCTCCCCGATGGTGTTACAAGGGCCCGAGGGCTTCGGCTCTCCCCTTTCTTTTCCTATCTCTTTATAGCACTTTCCACTATCTCATTTGTGCCGTTATGCCGCTGAATTTTTGGTAAAAACGGAGGAGCACAAATAGGATTCTTAGCCCTTTTGGGCAAGAGGAAGCCATTTTATTTTATTTTATTTTATTTTATTTTTATTTTAGTCATTAGTAGAGGCCGCATTAAGCGGGTTGATCAGGTGCCTAACACCTTCCCGATGGATAACCGAAGCTCCTACCCAAGAGCCTTTGGTGTTGACTGGATTCAAAGTCATATTTTTAGCACTTCGGTGCTCATAAAAATGAACTAGGTTTTCCGAGACACCAAAAGCTCCGGGTGACGACTTTATATTTTCTTTAGCGAGTACATCGCTGTGACGGGATCGCCAAAAATCCCACGGTTGTACAGATGGCGACTCTGCTGGGGAGTAGCTAGTAGAGCTTCTCCTTGAACTAGGCATCTTTATTTATTTTATTTTCCTAACATTTTATTGCTATTATTTTATTTTATTTTTACTGTGTTTTTATTCGCCCCTCCGATTAAGTCATTTTACTTACCCCTACTTTTATATCATTTACGAGCCTTAGCTGATTGACGGGCCTACTTGCGCATAGTCTTTAAATTTCTTTACTTATCCGTCATTTTAAGTGCCTTAGCAGATCGGCGGGCCTACTTGAGCTTTGTCTTTTAATTCTTTTAATTTTTCGTCATTTTAAAGTGCCTTAGCCGATTGGCGGGCCTACTTGTGCAAGAATATTTCAATAGTGGACACCATCCCGTAGTGGCGGCACGGGTCATCACCCTCGGTCTTTGGACTAAAGAAAACTTCCATAAAAAAAAAAAAGAGGCTTTGAAAAAAAATTAAAATTGAATCAAGAATAGGGAGCTAAATTAATTTGTTTTCACGGGGTAGATTTTTAAAGGGTTGGGTTTAGGCACACATACAACCACCCAGGTCTTAGTATGGCAGTAGCCCCTAGTGGTGATGATACAGAAAAGTCCCAGCCCACCTAGTATCTGAGAAGGCGCTTGTGCCGGAGGTATATCTGGTGGGTTCTCATTCCAAAGCTTAAAACCCTTGGGGAGCGCACGAGCAAGTTATATCGGATTCAAATCCTTTAGGCGCGGTGAGGAGAGAATCGATCACAAAAAACAGCTCAGTTCCCGGAAGCCTAGCTTCCACAAAAACTAAAAAAGAGACTCATTTCGGGTGTTGGTTACTACTGTCATACACATCTGGAGCTCCATTTTAGCCTGGCGCAAGTATTAGTTGCGCTGTGCAAAAAGCTGGAATTTATAACTGGCGCAACTAATAGTTGCGCCAGTCTGCTACCTGGGCGCGTGTATTAGTTGCGCCAGGCCTATCCTAGACAGCAGCTGCCCTAGTCTGTGGCCTTTTTCACCTCCCGAGTCCCCCGATCAAGGGTGCTTAGTGTGCCTTGTTTAGGCCCCGCCATCTCCGACACTCCAATACGCCTCACCGCCTGTCAAAAGAGGGCAACTTCTTTTGGCTCATTCAGGATCTAAGCTTGTTTGCCTCGACATGTACCTTCAATAGATCGGGTTCTCCTTGATTCTTCTCAAAGCATTAGAATCGCATCGCTGGTCTTAAATTAGGGTACGAAAGCCACCGAGAAGGAAATTCCAAGGCCTTGGAACCTTTGTTTTTATAAAAAAATTTAATTTCAAAAAAATTAAAAATAAAAAAACCTAAAAAATAGAGTTCTTGTGGTGCTAGCACAACGACATCATCTTGCCCTCCATCATCTCGTAGGGGAAGAAGGATGAAATATTTTGGGTCTTATCCAAGGCACTCATACCCAACCCGATACCAAGACATGTTGTGGGTAGTGGACCCGGCTTACGCCAATCATGATTCGTCCCCACCACATTCTCTAACCTACTCCCATTCAGGAGAAGTCTTTTTCACCATCCCCCCCACCCAATCACCCTTTACCGTTACTGACCCGTTTGGCGCCCCCATTTTCTCAACCACCACTTCCCAAAATATCTAAAATCAACCCCCCCATTCCCCATCTTTTGCCCAAACTATGCCCATTCTCCCTCCCATATCTATGCCCAATCCAACACATTTCCCATCCACATCCATACAAAATCCAACCCAATTTTTTCCATCCACATCCATGCCCCACTTGCCATCTTCCCCATATAGGCCCGACCCACCCTCATTCACCTATGTCACCTCCACCTTATTCAACCCCCCACAAATCCCCCCATCTTCCCGGGTCATGCCCATTTTTACCGGGGCCATGCCCGATTTTTCCCAAACACTCACACTTTATCCTTCATCATCCTTAAACATCCCCAACCCATCTCCCTTTGTCAATGCCCCACCCCATTCCTTCAATCCATCCCATATCCCATCACTTACCATGGCCATGCTCAATTTTTCCTCCACATTCACCCCACCTATACCCAATCATCCCTTAAATCCACCATTTACATCCGATCCTCTTTCCATGACCATGATGGAGGAGATGTTCCAAGCCTACTCCTTATGGAAGGCTTCCCAAAACACCTCCTATCATCCACACCCCACATCCATGAACCCATCCCATACCTTAGCCAACCTCCATGCTTCACTCTCCTATGACCCCCATCAACCCCCCATAATTCACACCATCCCCCCATCTCCCATATGCCCCAAGGCCCAATGGCCCAAACCCCCATCTCCCACATGCCCCAAGGCCCATTGGCCCAAAACCCCACCACCCATGATCCCCAAGGCCCAATGGCCCAACACCCCATCACTCATACCCCAAGGGCCCATGACCCAAACCCACCAATGGCCCATGGCCCATACCCCTCAAAACCTAATGGGCCCAACCTATGTACATCAAGGGCCCATGACCCAAGGCCCATTGGCCTAAAACCCCTCCACCCATACTCTCCAAGGCCCAATGGCCCAAAACCCCATCTCCCACATACACCAAGGCCCATTGGCTCAAAACCCCACCACCCATGATCCCCAAGGCTCAATGGCCCAACACCCCATCACCCAAGGGCCCATGGCCCAAACCTATCAAGGGCTCATGGCCCAAACCCACCAATGGCCCATGGCCCATACCCCTAAAAATCCAATGGGCCCAACCCAAGTACATCAAGGGCCCATGACCCAAGGCTCATTGGCCCAAAACCCCACCACCCATACTCTCCAAGGCCCAAAACCCCATCTTCCACATACACCAAGGCCCATTGGCCCAAAACCCACCACCCATGATCTCCAAGGCCCAATGGGCCAGACCTACCATGGGCCCATGGCCCAAACCCACCAAGGCCGAATAGGCCAGATCCATCAAGGGCCCACGACCCAAACCCACCAATGGCCCATAGCCCAATCCTATCATGACCAAGGCTTCACAACCCAACCCTCCCAAGGCTTCATAGCCCAAGCCCAAAACCTTGGAACCTCATACCAATACCCTTCACCATTCCTCCAAAATTTCACCCATTCACAACCCTCATACCCAGCTCAAACCCATGCCCATTTTACCCATACCCCTACATCCCAAGGCCATCTCCAAACCTTCCCCTATATCCAATGGCCCCATCAGGCCCCACCCCTAAACCAAACTATCACTGATCCCAACACCCCACAACACTTCCCTTATATTCAAGGGGCTCACCCAACTCACATCCAATCCAATCCCATCCAGTCCATGCAACAACAGTATGAGAACCCAGTCCTCACTACACCTTACATAGATCAGCAGTATGAGGAGGACGAGATCAGAAACAGTGGGGCCTATGTCGGAGCAGTGACCACTATTAATCCTCCACCGGTAGCAATCCCACCCCCAATAGCACAGAGCGAGTCTCAGTCGGCTGTTTAAAAAATGGCCCCCATGTCCAAAGAATCGGAACAATTAAGGGAGTAACTAGACAAGATCCATAAACAATTGTTAAAGATGGGTCGTGCTGAAATCCACGCCACAGATTTCACGGATTTGTGTCTGTTTGCCGAGGTCCTCCTACCCCCTAAATTTAAAATGCCAGTATTTGACAAGTACAATGGCACAAGCAACCCGATTGCACACCTCAAGTCCTCTTGTGGGGACATGTGCCAGTATGAGGGGGACGAGAGACTGCTAATAAGTCTTTCAGAAAAGTTTGATCAAACTGGCCCTGAGGTGGTTCACATCTCTTGAACCATCCATGATGAAGACATGGAAGGATTTGACACATTTGTTCCAGGAACAGTATGTCTACAATAATGATATTGAATCGCGCAAGTCTGATTTGGCCCGTTTGAAATAAAATCCCAACGAGACCTTTGGTGACTATTTGGGGCGTTGGAGAGCACTGACAGCTCAAGTCAGAAATAGAATACCAAACGATGAGTAGATAGAGATGATTTCAAAGAACACTCTGCCAGTGATCTCAAATTTTCTTGTATACCAATAGCAGTTCAGTTTTGCTGACTTGGTAAGAAATGCTAACTGCTGTGAGGATGCCATCAGAGAAGGGCGGTTGAACAAGAATACATTCGGGGGGCCCAGCGGGGTTAGGAGGTTCTCCGAGCAGAAGAATGATAGGAGGACAAGGGCAGAGGTGCAAAATGTTGCAAACACCCAGCCCAACAATGACAATGTAACCCCGTTCCAATTCCAAGTAGCGCAACCAGCTCCTGTCAGGACAGGGCCAGTACAAAGAGCAAGGAATGGGCAGGGAATGCAAATGACCCCGAAGAGGAGAGCCCGTTATGATCGAGTCTTTATGCCCTTAGGGTAATCCCTGAGTGTACTTTTACCATTATTAATTGAAAAGAGTTTAATAATTGTTCTCCAACCACGACCTCCTCCCAATCCGATTCCATATAATTTTGACCCCAATACTCATTGCAATTTCCATCAGGGTCCAGGACACTCGACTGATAGCTGGCTCCCATTGAAGCACGCGATCCAAGACTTAATCGATGCTGGAAAGATCATTCCCCCTGCACCCACCCAAACAAACCAGCATGCAAATATCCATCAGGTGCCTTTACCACCACACCTTATCGGAATAACAGGTCTCAGACCCACCATAGGGATGGTAGAGGAATTTGAAGAAGAATTAGAGTTTGATCAGTCAGACTTTATTTGTAATCCAGAAATGTTTGTGGCACCAAGGTAGCGAAATCTAGGAGAAGGAACTGTTGGGGTGATTGAACCCCTAAATCTGACAGATTATTTTCCTACCCCTACACCAACAGTTGAACCCCTAGATCTTAGGGCCTATTTCCCACCATCCACCCCCATTAACTACATACAAATAAATGCGTATCAACCATATTCCACCACCCCATCCATTACTTAATAAATCAACAGACCCCCAATCCCCCACCACCAATAAATTACCAATGGCCTGCACCCACCCATTATCGTCAGCTTAATCACATGCAAGCTCTGCCCCTCCCATCAATTACCTCATGGCCCATCAAACCCCTACTCCGCCACCCACTAGCTACCAATGGTCTGCACCCACCCCATTATCCCCATTTCAACCACCCACAAACTCTACCACCCCTGTCAATTCCCTCATGGCCCATCCAACCCCCAACCCTCCGCCCGCACCCATCAATTACCAATGGCCTACACCCACACCATTACCCCCAGTGCAACCACCATTAAACCTCACCACCCCTACTTGGCCAAATTTTGCCACCCACCCATCCATCACGGAGGAAATCTAGGCCTTACCTGCCCTCCCAGAGCCATCAGTACATGCACTCCAGACATCGGCATCCATACCATTCTAGCTCTCAAGATCAACCTATGATCCACATCAGGTCCCGCTGAGCTATGAGCAAACCAATGCTAATGGCGACAACGGCAGCAGAGAGGGGGCCGTGGACTTTGTTACCAGGTCGGGGAAGATATCAAAGCAGCCGGAAGCAGCAACAGCACAGGTACGGCCAGAGGCAAAGAAGGATAGTACAGTCCAACCATTTGAGAAAATGAGCCGGGAGCACATTCTCGAGACTCAGTTAAGAAGGATGCCAACCCATATCACTGTCTGGGATCTTCTGATGACGTCCCCACTCTATTTCCAAGCTTTAATGGGGGCGTTAAAGAATGCACATGTTTCCCAACAAGTGAGCCTAGATGAGGTCGGACAAATAATTGGACAAGTAATGGCACCCATTGCCATTTCATTTTCGGACGCGAATCTGCCAGAGAAGGGAAACAGTCATGCTAAATCCCTCAATATTACTGTCGAATCAGGAAACATGATAATTCTCTTGGTTCTAATTGATAACGGGTCGGCTTTGAATGTGTACCCGTTGAGGACTCCCACCAAGATTGGCGTGGACCCTTGTATGCTAAGGCTGACACGGACTAGCGCTAGGGGATTTGATAATACAAGAAGAGAAATACTAGGGGAGGTCGATCTGGAATTAGTAATTTGGCCCATGACCTTCTCTATATCTTTTCAAGTGATGGTATCAAATCTTCTTTTAATTTGCTGATAGGACGCCCGTGGTTACATGAGGTTGGGGCGATACCTTCTACCCTCCATCAAAAACTAAAATTCATATCCAGGCAAAAGGTGATCACCATTATTAGTGAAGGGAACGATGAGAAAGACAAGGCCACCCACAACATTGAAAATCCTAAGGTTGTGGATGTGCCACATACTAAGGAAGACATCGACCTCCAAAGTTTCGAATATGAGGTGTTGGCAGTAGGCCCGGAACCCCGAGAAACATCACGTCAACAACTGGCGACGGAATGGAAGCAGCAGTGGCCATGCTCCAGAAATGAGGCTATCAGAAAAGCAGAGGGCTCGGGCCTAGACTACAGGGTAGATGAGAGCCAATTATTGCCAAGGGGAAGAAAGTTTGATTCGGGTTAGGTTATAAGCCCACAGAGGAAGAGGTTCGAGAGGCTAAAGAGAAAGCCAGGGTCGCTGTAGCTGCAAGGGCTAGAGGAATCAACATAGAAGAGAAGCCTCATCTTAGGCCACACATCAGGGAATCCTTTGTCAGTGCGAGGGTCATGAAGATCGATCGAAACGGGGTAACTCATTTGATCCCACACAAACCCACAGCCCCTGTCCATTCCACCAATCCCTACATCACCCTTCCCAGCCTGGAAATAGACCTGGCTGCTCTATCCTTATTTGAGGAACAAGGTCCCCTACCTGCACAGTCTTCCCCTATGGTAAATTACCATAAAATTGTGTTAACGTTTGAGGACATGATCTCAGACGAAATGGGGGTCAACATGATATAGGCTGACCCTAAAGAGCCATATCAGTCAGCACCCTCCATCCAAACAGATAAAGAAGCGACATCTCAGGTATGCAATTAGGCATCTTTGTCCCAAACTCTGGAAGCAGGGAGTGGCCTACAATTTGGCACCTATTTCCTAAAACAAACAACCTATAAAATGTGAGAGAAGTCCTTGACAGGCAATGCCTTATATATACACAGACTCGCGTTGCCAATGGTCCATCTCCGAAGAAAACAAAAATCTCAAAAACATTGGAAAAATACAAAATCTCAAAAACATTGAAAAAATACAAAATCTCAAAAACATTGAAAAAATCCAAAGTCCAAAAAAACTGTCTTTTAAGATTCCAAATAAAATCCTACAAAAGGATGCCTTAATCGAAATACCCGTCCCACGTAAAATTGACCCATTTCCTGTAGAAATACAAGAAGAGGTAGGAGTTATGAGTCTGGACGAGGATAGTCCTTGGGAGGAGCTCCCTAATGAGCTCCTTGACCGGTTCGCCGACTTTGAGCATGGCCCTACCCCCATTGTCGAAGGGACCGAAGACGTCAATCTAGGGACTGAGGAGATTCCCAGAATAACCAAAATCGAAACATCGCTGTCTCCCGAGGAGAGGAAAAGCATGATCAATTTCCTTAGGTCATACCAAGACGTTTTTGCTTGGTCGTACAAGGACATGCCTGGTCTGGATACCGATTTGGTCTAGCATTAGTTGCCTCTCTACCCTGATATGAAGCTAGTCAAACAGAAGCTGATACGTCTTCGACCTGAATGGATACTGAAAGTCAAAGATGAGGTCATCAAGCAATATGATGTGGGGTTTCTCATAGTATCCAATTACTCGCAATGGCTAGCCAATATCGTGCCTGTACCGAAAAAAGATGAAAAGGTCTGCATGTGCATCGATTTTCACAATTTGAACATGGCGAACCTGAAGGACGATTTCCCAGTGCCACACATCGACATCTTGGTCGATAATACTGCTAAGCACGAGATGCTTTCTTTCATGGATGGATTTTCAGAATACAATCAGATAAAGATGGCAGAGGTTGATCATGAGAAGACAACGTTCATTACCCCCTGGGAAACCTTTTACTATCGAGTCATGCCATTTGGGCTGAAGAATGCCGGTGCAATATACCAGAGAGCCATGACTGCGCTATTCCACAATATGATGCACCAAGAGATTGAGGTGTATATTGACGATATGATAGCCAAGTCATCGGAGCAAAGCGACCATTTGGTAAACCTTTAGAAGCTGTTTGAAAGGATGAGAAAGTGTTGAGTACGTCTGAATCTACAGAAGTGAGCATTTGGTGCTATGTCCGAGAAACTGTTAGGATTCATCGTCAGCAGGAGGGGGATCGAGGTCGACCCAGTCAAAGTCAAAGCTATCACTGAAATGCTACCACCATCTACCAAGAAAGAAGCCAGAGGGTTTCTAGGTAGAATATAATATATCAGTCGATTCATTGCACAGCTAACTCCAATCTGCACACTGATCTTCAAGCTACTGAGAAAAGATTCTCCCGTTGAATGGAACGATGATTGTCAAGCCGCGTTTGATAAAATCAAAGGCTACCTCCTTAATCCACCTGTTTTAGTACCACCTGAGCCGGAGAGACCACTCTTGATGAATCTCTCAACGACAAAAGTTTTGATGGGATGTGTCTTAGGGCAGCATGACGAGACAGGAAGAAGAGAGCAAGCCATTTACTATTTGAGCAAGAAGTTTACTGATTATGAAACGTGCTATTCTCATATAGAGAAAGCATGCCTGGCTCTCATATGGGCTACTCAGAGGCTCCGCCATTACTTACTTTCTTAAGTCGTTCTACTTTTAGCTCGCATGGATCAGTTGAAATACCTATTTAAGAAGCCGACTCTCACTGGATGAACCACACATTGACAGCTCTTATTATCTGAGTTTGACATTGCGTACATCACTCAGAAGTCGATCAAGGGGTAGGCACTTGCTGATCATCTTACCGACAATCCTTTGCCAGACTATGAACCCTTGAGAACTGAGTTTCCCAATTAGGACATCCTGTTCATGATGGAAGATCATACTGAAGAAATAAAAGAATCATGGGTACTGCACTTTGATGGGGCAGCAAATGCCGAGGGTCAGGGAGTTGGCGGCATTCTGATTTCGTCGAAAGGATCCCATGTATCCGTCTTTATCAAGCTCAAATTACCTTCCACTAACAACATGGTTGAGTACGAAGCTTTTGTCGCTGGTCTGTAGGTGGCCCTAAATCTAAATGTAACTCACCTTCGAGTGTTTGGCGATTCGCAGCTGATCATATGCCAAACAAATGGTGACTGGAAGACGAAAGATGAGAAACTGATCCCCTATTATGAACACCTCAAGGATTTGATAACTTGTTTCTAAGATGTGACATTCTCATGTCCCCCGGATAAGGAATCGCTTTACCGATGCACTAGTCACGTTAGCATCAATGATAGAAATCCCGTATGATCGAGCAGAGGAATGAGTCGGCCTTTTGCCTCCAGATTGAGGGACCTACAAAGCCTGATGATGAGCCACCTTGGTTCTCAGATATCAAGAAGTTTCTCGAGACACTAACTTTCCCTGAGGGTACGTCCAAGATAGATGACTATTTAAGTTAAGATTTAAGTGATTAGGCCGAATCCGTCACTATACTAGTAAAATGAGAATAAACAAGTCATGCAAAGTAACAGTTATATTTGTCATTTCATTTCCGATTATTTCAATTGTCTTTCAGCACTTTCAGCAGTTCTATCAGATAAATTGTGTTTTTAAACTGTTTTAACATATATGTGAGAGCTTAATTTATATGTTTACTATATTTTCCCTATTGAGCTAGGATGTAGCTCACCCCTTAGACTATACGTCCATGTGTCCGATTAGCGGCGCAGATTTGGAGACGTTGATTCGGGGGATTCGGATTACGTGCCCACAGAAGAGTCAGAGCCTCCTCCTGAGAAATTCTTCTAGGAGACCCATTGCGTACTTTGAGAGTGAGTTGAGAGTATTAGGTACAACTTGGTATGTCAGGCCTCTTTTTGGAATGTAATTAAATACCTTGATTCTTTTCGCGAACCATCTGGGGTGAACAGTTACTATCAATGGTTCGGGTCAGTTCTTATGCCCATGAATTGGCATGGGACTAGAACTGTCTTTAGAGTTTTCTTTTTATTTTAAATGCATGAAAACTTGACTAGAGTAGATGCTTGTGCTTTACTTGTAGTTTATGGCTCGTATATATCAATGCTCCGTATATAATCACAGGACATGGCCTTGAGGGTCGTGCTGATGGCACGGGTTTCGGGGTACCGAAATTTGGGCTGTCACAGAAATGCTCCTGTTGTTTCTCATCTTCTTTTTACAAATGACAGTCTTATCTATGCTAAAGCTAATCTAACTGAGATATGTCAGATGGTGGCTTTATTGGATCTTTATAGGAGGGCTTCTAGGTAGAAAATTAACATTGACAAATCGGCCATATCCTTTAGCAGCAATGTTTCAGATTCTACCAGATGGGAGATCATGCATTTTCTCAACATCAGAAGAGTATCCCATTTTGAGAAGTATTTGGGCTTGCCATATATTATGGGTAAATCGAAAAGATAACTTTTTGGCAGCATTAAAGATCGGGTATGGCGTAAGCTCCAAGGATGGAAGGAAAACCTACTTTCTGTGGCGGGAAAAGAGGTCCTGATCAAAGCGGTTACCCAAGCGATCCCAATGTACGCAATGAGCTGTTTCCGATTACCAAAACAATTTCTTAGGGAGATCTCTATGATGGTGGCCAGATTTTGGTGGGGTCGTAATAATAAGGAGAGAGGAATCCATTGGATGGCTTGGGAGTCGATTTGCAAATCCAAAAAAGATGGCAGTATCGGGTTCAGAGAATTGGAGGCTTTTAATATTGCTATGCTCGCGAAACAAGACTGGCGACTATTATCCCAGAGTCATTCTATGTTGCCTTCTATCCTTAAAGCAAAGTACTTTCTGAATTGCAGTTTTTCCAGTGCTTTGCCAAGGCGTCATCAGTCCTTTACCTGGTCTAGCATTCTCGATGCAAGAGACTTCCTATTGAAAGGGACTATTTGGAGGGTGGGAGATGGTAGATCTATCCGAATTTGGGAGAATAGGTGGATTCCATATGACGGTATGCCCATGATCTCAAAATCTGTTGCATTAAATACTTTAGCTAAAAATGATATCCATCGTTTGATTCAAAGCAGTCAAAAGCTTAAGTACATAAACATCGGGTTGAGAAGAAAATTTCTTAGGTTGTAAATAAAGTGCAGAAAAGGAATTTGTAAACAATAAAGATTTTGGGAGATTTAGTTTAGGGTGGTATGGTTTTACTCACCAGTTTTTATTTTTTTCAGATATCACATTTTTCTTTTTCTTTTTTTTTGATAACCTGGGTATCCGGGCCTCTTAGAGCACCCGCCTAATCCCAGGGGCACATGCGCACCCCAAATTCAGCACATGTCGGGTCAGCACGGGATATAAATCCCTAGGGTGGCCTCAAGGGAGGGAGGGGATTCGAACTCAAGTCTCCTGCTTTTGGAAGCAGGTACCTGGCTATCTCACCTAACCCCTTGAGGTTTCAGATATCACATATTACCCGATATTCAAACCCATATAATATCCGGGGTGCATATTTGTAGCCGATGGGGTCTAAGGCAATGCAGATTTGACCTATCGAAACAAATGGAGCCTAACCCGATACATACCGGCCAATATATATCTTATATGGCCTATATTTAAAACCATATTGTACCAAACTTTTTTTTATCACTTATAATAATAAAATAAAAGAAATTAAGAAAAATAAAAGAAATATTATAATATTTGGGGTGTATATTTCTAGGTGGTTTTTTTTTTTTATAAGAAGTATATTATGTAATTTTTTCGAAAATTTATGGGCTCCGGCCCTCATAGTGGTGTGCGTATTTGAAGTTGAAGGTTTTATGTTTGCAATAGATGATTCCACCGATAATACTGTTGACTACGTTGAATTAGATGATGAAGATTTGTTTTGTATTGGCCCCAAATCGGGTCCTACCGACTGATATGTATTTGATCTGAATTGGAAAAAAAAATCATTTGGCCAACATTTTTATTGTTTTTTTTAAATATTAAAAATTAATAAAAAAGTAATTTTATTTCAGCCGGTGCAGCCAACATTTATACATCCAACAAGTATCAGGCTACACTCAGCCGGTATGCTGATATCTGTCGGTCTTTAAATCCCTCGCTATGGATTTCAGTGTGGTGGCTATGGCTTTAACTAACGGACATATGAGATATATCTCGGACCATATGTATCAGGTTAGGCTCCATTTGTTACAATAGGTCAAATTGATCAAATATTGAATCAATATCTATAATGAACTAATCAAATGATCGTTTCTGATAAGCATAGACATTCACTTCAAAACTAATAGACAATGAGCGGAGAGGCCCAAGATCTTATAAGAGAGAGTAAAGTTATGAATATCCGATGTAAGATTAAACCCAATGCCCATTCAAAAGCAGCTAAAAACTAAAAGTGAGATCTTAATTAATAGAAACTGTATGATAAGCATAACACCCCAGAAACTATAATAATCAAAAGTTTTCTGAGATATATATATATTTAATATATATACTAAACATCAAATAAAACTGTGTTAGGGTAATCAAAAGTTTTCTCAGGTATATATATATATATATATATATATATATACTAAATATCAAATAAAACTGCGTTAGGGTAATTGGGACTTACATCCCTATAAAATTTACAACAAGGAATAGGGTGGAGGCGCTTCATTTTGCAGTAATTAAACTTAATGCGCTTAGAATCAGCCTTGAGAAAGACATCTTCATTCAAAGTCTTGGTAAAATCAGGGTCCTCCGCACGACGCCTCTTACCTATCTGTTTGTCATCCATAACAAGGCAGTGCAACACATTGAGTTCCTTGAGTTTTTTACAACTATCCAAGATGAAACATAGAGCATCGTTAGACAAAGTAGAGCCACAGAAATCAAGGATTTTGAGTTTCGGGAAGCATAGAGTTATGTTGATTGCTTCCACTTTCCCGATCCTTCCGACGATTAGGAGTTCCGTTATCTTGTTATTAGCTTTCCATAGTTTTTTAATCACCTCCGGGAAATCATTTGTAAGTATCATTGCTTGGAATATTTTTAGCTCCTTCCAATACTCTACGGCCTTTAAAAAGGGATTGAACGAAAAGGAAACCCATAGAGGCAATGATACATGTCGTATCGAAGGAAACCTATAAACAAAAAATAAGTACAAAAACAATGTCAGAAACCACCATTATACAATGATCCAATCAGAAAACAAATGTTAATTGTACAAAGTTATAGTATAGTATATTATTTTCAAAAAATTTAGAAATAAGGAATTGTCACGAATTTTTGGACTCCCAGTAAGACATTCTTCGGTCAACAAATAAGAAAATTTATAGCTGAAATTACATAATCACCCTTGTTCTCAATTAAATACACGATGTCATTTGTGTTGTGACATTTTGTAGAAGGGTATTTTCATAATTTGGACTCTTTCTAAACTTTTGACTCTTTGGAGACCTGTTCCATAATTTCAAATTACCTTTTCCCTCACACATCGTCGAAATGAATTTTTGATGATATTGGAAATCGTGACAATTCCTTCTTTCTAAAGTAGTATACTATATTAGAACTTTCTTCAAGTACAATCCCTTTCTTTTAATTTTCTTGATCATTTAACAGAGGTAAAATTACATATTTTGATACCTGCGAGCAAGGTATAAGATGGCAGCATCGGGTACATTAACTTGATCAGGAAAAAATAGAGTGGTTCGTCTGGTAGGTTGACGATCCTGATTGACCGCCATCTTAAGGAGATTCAAAAATATATTGCGTTCTTGTTCCTCAGTGAGGGAATCCAACGGCCTTAGATCTAACAAAGAAGGAGTCTTTGAAAATAAGATTTGCAAGGAAGCCAATCGCCATGAACGACAAACCGAGGATACCTTCAATACCATGTCATGAAGGCTCAATTTATCAAATATAATGAGGAGAGTAGTTGAATCCATGTGTCCCCATCTTCCTCGCTTCATCGTCTCTGAATAAAATAGGATGGCTATGAACATTAATCTAAAAAATAGTAATAGGGTTATAAGGAAAACTTGTACCAGAGAATAATGGAAAATTATAATGAGCAGACCTCAAATAGCAAACTAACAATGGACTGTTTACGCAACTGGATGGTTGGGATCATGGATCAAAATCTCGGTTTTGAATTTGGTTTCGTTCATAATCCGAACTGTAAATTGGTCAAAATTTCGGTAAATTTCGAAAAAAATTTCAAAATATGCTCCGAACTTTGCCGAACTTTATTTTATTGGTTGTTTTGAAACTCTTTAACTTTAGTAGAACACTAGTGAGACCATTTTTTTCAAGTTTGATTCTTTCAGAAGGGTATCAGTATTTGCAACTGAATATTAAGGGAAACTTAAGATTTACACCCTAAGAGCTGTTGACTAGATTGAATCCAACGATGGAGATAATGTTTTGTCCCAATCGATCACACAATGGATTTTGAGCTCATGCAAAACATATCAGACTATCAGATTTTGATTCCAAGTTGAATAAATATCAAAAGTGACCCGAGAACCGTTCTCATGATATGCCCATGATCAGAGTCACTTTGGGGATGTATGCCATGTGGAATCAAGATCTGACCATCTGCTAGTTGGGCTATGATCTCAAGATCTACTGTATGAAATATTTGGTACCTCTATACATATGGGTACCTCTATTACTGCTCGGCGCTCATGCTATCTCTGAAAGTGCCCATATGTGCAACCCCTTTAAACCTATTGATTGCTTCGAAACAGATGATGGAGATCATGTTTCACCCTGATCTTCCATACAATGGATCTTGAGATCATGTTGCACCTATCATGGTCAATTTTTTATTCCACATGCCATAGATCTCCAAAAAAATTCCCTTCAATCTTATGGCACACATCACGCTCAAACATGATTTTAGGGCTATTTTTGTGGTATATATGACATTTGAAATAAAAAAACTAACCGCCTCACATCTCGAGATGAATTGTGTGGAAGATTAGGGTGAACAAGATCTCCATCATCTGATCTGACACAATCATAATTATAAATCACACTTTAATGGTATAAAATAAAAGTGAGTTTTTAATGGCGTAAGATCATTTAAACACCATTTGACAAATCATATGTGTGTGTCACATGGCATAATGATAGATCACACTTTAATGTGTGAAATAAAAAGTGATATTTTAATGGTGTGAGATCATTTAAATACCGTCTAATCGATCATAGATTGAAGGTCGGGCAGTGAATATAAACCATCTGATTGAAGAACTTTAATATCAACCCTTAAAATAAAAACCAATGGCTGATATTATAGTCCATAGTTCAGATGGTTTAAATATTCCTAAAATATAATTTTGACGGTTCAGATCACCTACATTGTAAACTCTTATGATCTAAAATTATTTAAACACAATTCTAGTGTGTATGTGATTTGCAGGAGAGTCGGTCCCATACTCCTTCAATATAAATGTCCATATTACCTTAAAAAAATAAGAAAAAAATTTAAAAGGAAAGCAGGAAGAAGAAGAGGAAGAAAGAAAGGGGAATAGCATGTAAGTCTTCACCACTTTATTATCTTCTTCTTCTTCTTCTTCTTCTACTACTACTACTTTTTTTTTTTTTTCTTCTCCATGGGTTTTAAACCCCAAATTTTTTTTTGGAAATCTGGCAAGATATGACAGGATTACGATGGATTTCTCACGAGAAGAAATGTGGTTGGAGGAAGAGGAGGAAGAAAAGAAACCAATTTTTTGAAAAAAAAAATGGGTTTTATACCCAACTTTTTTTTTTAAATGTAAAACATGTGTCGGTCGATAATTTGAAAAAATCATATTATCGGTCGATAATTTCAAATTTCGACCGATAATTTCGTATTTTCGGAAGGGGGGCAATATTTTACATATTCTCGCCTCGGAAGAGGGCCGATATTTGACTCTGGAAGTTGTTATGATGGAATATATGCTGAAATATTCTCATGATGGTAAATAAATATAGATAGATTGCTAATAGCTGCAGGTGGTAATTAAGTGATTCCATATGTTATATGGGTGACTATATTTGTGCATGGTGTGGGTAATTAAGTGATTCCATATGTTATATGGGTGACTCTATATGTGTGTATGGTGTGACTATAGAAGTTGTATATTTGACTTTGAAAGTTGTTGCTATGATGAAATATATATTGAAATCTTCTCATGATGGTAAATAAATATAGATAGACTTTGAAAGTTGTTGCTATGGTGGAATATATATTGAAATCTTCTCATGATGGTAAATAAATATAGATAGACTGCTAATAGCTATAGGCGACAGGTGGTAATTAAGTGATTCCATATGTTATATGGGGATGCTATAGATAGGAGTTAGCACAAAAGCTGGCCTGACCCGGTAATTAAGTGATTCCATATGTTATATGGGGAGGCTATAGATAGGAGTTAGCACAAAAGCAGGCCTGACAAAGGGTTAGGCCAGCCTTAAAAGTCCTGCCCGGCCAAACTTTAAATGGAAGGGCCAAATTTTGAGGGCTCTAGGATAGGGATTAGATCTTTTAATAAAAACCCTAAAATTTTAATTTAATGGCTGAGTCTAAAATAAGACAATGCCGCTAGCCTAGCTATTTATTAATTAGCTATACATATTCTCATCGTTACAATATTTCTATTAGATTTGTATTAATTAATGCATTTTTATTGGTTTGAGGGGATAATTTTCTTTTAAATTAGGTTGATATTGACTAAGTTTACTCAATGTAAATATGTAGACTTGTAGACTACTATCTAAAATAAATGTATCTACCAATCAATCTTTGTTGGTAGCATTATGTGGCGGGGTCAATACTTCTAGTACCATTGGTGCCTGGGCTACACGGCATGTGCTACCAGGAGGGTATGCAACATAGGGTCATGAGAGCCTCGCGATGTGGTCGCGTTGCGGTCGCGACACGGTTGCATGGGAAGATGATGTCAGGAGTAATGGGCGTAAGGGTTGGAGACATGACACTGTGTGCCACGTGCAGGAGGCGTGTATTATGGGGGTATGTCAAACTAAGACGTTTGAGGTCCTCGGATTATTTATCCATATATGGTGTTTAGACCATCTATGTGAGAGAGGTATTTGATGAATGCCTTCCACCCACACGGGTCCTTGCATCGCCAGATGGTACGCAAGTATCTTTTAGGCCTGAAAGGGTGAGCCTAGGACGTCGCCGCAGCGATGCCCTATGGCACCCAAGGTGAGGTTGAAATATGGCCCCAGACTACGCGTCACGGTGCATATGGTTGGACAATTTTATCAGGGCACTTGAGGGTTACGTGGGACTCACTTGAGCACGACAGCATGAGAATTGCGTAGGACTCAGTTAAGCACTGCAACATGAGGGCCGGTTATGGACGTGTGCTAGTAACTCGGAATGCACACGAAGGTGGGCTTGGTTAAGTATGCGGGCAAGACATGCTGGCATGAGGAGTTGCATGCCATTACTGTTACGAAACGAGGTACTTATGCAGGGCACGCGAGAGTAAGCTTAAGCAAGCCAAGCAAGGCACGGTGGTGCAAGTGAGCGTTTTGTAAGAGACACGATGCGTCATAATGGTAGGCCTTGGAAAGAAGGTAACCACGAGTAGAAGTTCCCGTCCTCTAGGCGGGTGGTATTAGAGTATGATGGAGAGATTGGTTTGCTTCGTTGCACGCCGTAGTGAGGCACCACACAGGTTGATAGCACGTCGATGCGCGCCCCCGTGACAGTTGGTATCAGAGACAGGCTGGCCTAGTTTTGAAATTTAGGAGCCGTACGCAAGGGCACGTCGAAAGGAGCGACTCCGTGACAATTGGTTTAGTGTATAATGTTTACTATTGTACATATATGATTTCTATCTAAATATTATATATAGTTTTTATAACATCCTTAAATTTTGAACATGCACGCATTAACTAAGTGAGCGTGCCAGGAGTGACACTTGGTGTTCGTGTGCAACTTAGAAGCAAAATGAAATATTAATGATTTAAAACATATCGGATTTGATTGGGCCGATTTCTCTGGGCTGACCTTATGGGCCAACTAGTTTGACCGACTTTGGGCCTTGGTTGGGTGAAAAATGTGTGTATGTGTGCTTCACACCAAGCCTAAGTTCTTGAATAAGAAATTGAAACATACAAGTGAAATGTGTGTGTGCTTCACACCATGTGAGAGTAGAAGGGTAAGAATGAACACACATGTAATGTGTATGTGTTTCACAAGGGATCAAACCATAGGATAAAAGGGAGTGGCATTTCACACAAGCCTTATTGGGCTTTGTTAGGTGTTGTTTTGCAAGAGAGTTGGGAGAAAGGGAAGAGAGAAAAGAGAAAATGGTTTGAAGAAAATAGAAAAGGGGAATTCTTGAATCCTTGAGCTTAGATCCGTTAGATCGTAGTGAAGGTTATGCAAGTGAGTGTAGGAAAGATCGTCATATGAATTTTTTGGCTTCGTGGTGATCGGGGTGCTCGGTGTGTTCGGATTGGGTTTTGAAAACCCTTTTATTTCACCAAAGAGAACAATCCGATCTACAGGTAGATCGCCATGTTTAAGGTAAGAAATCAATGGTCATTGTGTTTAAAATGTGTCATTTAATGTTCATTATGAGGTGTGAGGTGTATGGATGAGATTTGGTGAAAATCGAGTTATAGGAAAAACTCGAATCTGAACATCTCTGGTTCTCGCGCACACGAGCTTCAGAGCTCGCTCGCACGAGAAGCCTTCTGGAGGTATAAGTCTGTGGAGCTCTGTGTCTCGCTCACGCGAGGACTTAAGTGACTTGAGGCTCGCTCGCGCGAGGCCTCACGTGACCCTCAACAATGAGACCAAATTTCTCGATTCAGCGAGAAAATACTGATTGTGCTCTGTGAGCTCTGGTCTGAATTTTTTAGAGACGTGTACCTTATGTCCTGTTATGTATTCTTAAGAGATGTTTGGACATTTTGAATGTAGGATTAGTATATCAATCCTACATATAGACTCGTAACAGCTATGAATGGAATGAGCTATGTGTGACTTCGTGTGAGGTAAGGAAAACTTCGTATCATGTGCATTTGATTATTACAAGCATAGATTGTGATATATGATAGAAAAATGTGCAATTTGTGAAGTTTGTCAATTATTTAGTATGAACATCTTTCATGATTTAAATGTGTATGTGAAAAGAAAATCAACGATGTGTGTGCGTGAATTCAGAAGGATGTGAATAAATGTACGTAGAAGCTTTAAAACTTCAAATCTATTTATAAAATGTTACATTTCACGGTGATAAATTATAAGTTAACTTTGTACTTTGATTTAAAGTTATGTGTAATACTCAATTGATTGATTATTACACATAATCTTAAATCAAAGTACACATAAATGTGCAAATGGTTCATTGAAAGACGATGGTGGGTATTTCCATCGGAGGCCTCAATGCTATATATGCTCGAGAGGACTATTTAAGTTATCAGTTTAAGTTTTTATTTTGTTAAGAGAATAAACTTTGAAAATTATGGGTTAAACTTGAAAATCTGTGTTTGATATCAGTTTTGTAACAAGTCAAGTATTCTTTAATATGTGAATCTTTATGTGAAAAGAATATTCGTTTTTGTCATAAGATGTTTGCGTGATATGATAACACGCATTATTTATGTTTCTCTACTAAGCTTAGATGTAGTTCATCCCTCGCTCATCCCTCAACTATACGTCACAAGTACAAGTGAGAATCAGGAGCAGACTTTGGGGAAAGGCTTAGGATTTCCCGTTTGGGAAATTCTACCTTGGTGAGGTTTGGGCTAAACAAGTTTTGGGTTTGTATGATGGACTTTTTGAGGACTTTAGATTTGGACTTGGTATGTCCTATAACTAAATACAATTTAAGAATAGTTTTAGTAAGTATGTTTATAAGCCACTGTTTAGGTGATGGTTGGCCATCACTGGTGCCATTCTTTTGGCCCTTCTTGGTTATTCTAGATAGATGATGTGTATATGTAGAAAATGTTAAATCTACCTTGTGATATCTAAAGTTTCATTTGCGCGTATGTATGATTTCTGTTTTGTTTTCCACACTAGTATGTAGAAATACCAAGTAAATTCTGTATTCGGATTATGAAGTGTGATCTGACGGTCTGATTTTCCCTGAGTTTGAGATGTAAGAAAGAAAAAAAAAAATCACAGGATTTTGTGAGAACGGGAAAATCGGGCTGTCACGATTTTAGAGTGTAAGTATTAAAAATAAATTTAATGTTCCAAAGCTGAAAGCTAGGGCTAGGGGGGTCATGCCAAAACCCGTCCTGGCTCGGCCCTTTGACCAGTGGCAGAGCCAGGAGTTTTTTTATGGGGATTCCTAATAGTCGTTAGATAGAAATTCATAGTGTGTCGTTTTTACAAACAAATTGTTAAACCATGGTGACTCAGCAACTTGTTCTGAGTATGGTGACTCTATAAGTGCATGGTGTAATTGGTGTGACTATAGAAGTTGTATATTTGACTCTCAAAGTTGTTATGATGGAATATATGTTGAAATCTTCTCATGATGGTAAATAAATATAGATAGATTGCTAATAGCTACAGGTGGTAATTAAGTGATTCCATATGTTATATGGGTGACTATATATGCGTGCATGGTGTGGGTAATTAAGTGATTTAGCTTTTCATGATGGTAAATAAATATAGGTAGATTGCTAATAGCTACAGGTGGCAGGTGGTAATTAAGTGATTTCATATGTTATATGGTAGGGCTAAGGCTAAATTTTGAGGACTCTAGGATAGGACTTATATCGTTTAATAAAAGCCCTAAAATTTTAATTTAATGGCTGGGTCTAAAATAAGACAATGCCCGCTAACCTAACTATATATTAATTAGCTATATATAGTCTTATCTTTACAATATTTCTATTAGATTTGTACTAATTAATGTATTTTTATTGGTTTGAGGGGATAATTTTCTTTTAAATTGGGTTGATGTAGACTAAGTTTGCTCAATGTAAACATGTAGAGCGTGTAGACTACCATCTAAAATAAATATATCTACCAATCAATCTTTGTTGGTAGATTGGCTTAGTGTATAATGTTTACTATTGTAAATATATGATTTATATCTAAATATTATATATAGTTTTAGAATCTAAGTGTGAAAAATAAATTTAACGTTCCAAACCCCAAAGCTAGGGCTAGGGCAGGCCATGTCAAAACCCGTCCCGGCCCGACCCTTTGACCAGTGGCGGAGCCAGGATTTTTCTGATGGGGACTCCTAATAGTGGTAATAGTTTTATGACACTAGCTTGCTATGTGGCACACCTCTACGATAAATCTAAAGTGCCCAAGTAGCAATCTATCATTGGAATATATCTCAGCCCTAATGAAACATGCAGATAAGTCGATATGAACCATCCGATTGATGAACTTTAATGTTAACCATCTTTCAACTAAAAAGAATGGTTGATATTATAGTTTACAAATCAGATGATTTAAATCTCCCAAAAACACCATTTTTAGGCCTGATGTACTTCAATCTATGATCTATCACTTTGAGGATTCAGATTACCCACATCTTAATCCATTGATGGTGTGAGATCATTTAAATATCATTGTGGTATTTAAATGACCGTCAAGATCTAAGTTTGATGCATGTCTATGATCATGTTCATTTTTTAGGATGTGTATCACATGGAATAAAAATCTCACCTTTTGTTAGTAGGCCCATAATCTCAAGATCTATTGTCCCAAAGATTGCGATAAAAACAATCTTCATTGTTTATTTCAAAGTAGCCACATTTCAAACTACCGTTGAGAAGGAAAAGTTTTGGATTATAAATAAAGTTGCCATAATCTAAACCCTTCATTTCTTGAGTGCTGTATCATGTTATATTTAACGTAAATATCGCGATATATTTTAATAATAACAAATTTTAAATTTTATTCCACTTTGGATTGGAATTTATACTGAGATTCTAAAAAAGCCAAGACTGAAAGAGAGAAAGAATAGTCTTTCAAGTTGGGGGGCCTTGTCATTGGTGAAGACATCTAGGGACCATTAAGATCGGTCCTTAAAGGATCTTTAGAAAACATAGAACGGTAGGAGATCCCGGGACCGCATTGGATATATAACATGGCTCCGCCAATGCTTTTGACAGCCCCTCAAAAGTATGGGGGGTTTGGAGATTCTGGTGATATGTTAATTATTAGTAGGGCCCTTAGTGGACTGGGCCGGCCTGGGTTTTAGCTCGGTCTGAAAAAAATAGTATTTTTTATTAAGCAAATTCGGCCCAGCATCCAGACTAGGTTAAGCATGTTACAATCCGAATAAATCCGGGCCAAGTTTGGATTGAGTGTTGTAACATCAGGCCCGCACCCACCCCTAATATTATATATATATAATACTTATCTTTTTAAAATTTTAAATTTTTATATATAGTTAAATATGATTTACTTAAATGCCCTGAGATTAAACCATTGAACGGTTTAAACTTGGGACAAATTAAAATAAAATATTTGAATAAAATCATACAAATTTGATGCGGGAACTTACTAAATGCAATACTAGGGCTGAGATTAGGATTAAAATTAATTTAATTAATAAAAAATTAATAATTTATCATAACAAATTACTAAAAAAATTCTAGAAATTCAATTAGGTGATTTAATTTTGGCCCAAAATAGCGTTACTTTCGTATACGTTCCCTATCGCGGATCTAGAAGACTAGGGTTCTTATGAACGGCTAGATCTCCGATAGTTTTAGGGCGTCGAACGAATTCGCAAGCGGGTTCTCTCAATACCAAACGAAAATAAAAGGCTAATAAAATTAATGATGAACAAAATATAATTAGGATTACGCAACTTACGCAAACCGTAGAACTAAAGAAGATAGAGATGGAAGAAGAGTTGGCCTCGTACCAAACCGCAAGCGGAAATCGAATAATTGTTCTCCGTTTTTAGAGAATCACACCCTCACCAAAGTTAAAAACTCTCAATTTTGCATAAGCAATTTTCAATAACCAAAAAGTAATAATAAAAGTGTTTACAAGCCTTTAAATAGGCTAACCAATGCATAAAATTAGAAATCCTAGTATAACTCTAATTCCTAATTCAAATAAAAGAAATATCCTAATTCTTCTAAAACAATAAAGTCTTAAATAATAAGGAAACTAATCATATTTCTAATAAAATAAATAACTCTTACTTTCTAAAATAAAATAATAAAAGATACTAATCCTAATTCAATTAGGATTCTTGAAATTCGTCACTTTATGTGCAGCCTCTGAAAACTGACCATAACTTCTTCAATACTTGTCAGAATTGCTCAAATTTTGGCTCGTTGGAAAGCTACTTCGATAAGCTTTCAAATATGATCAATTTCGTATTAATCCGACTTCGTTTGACACTTCAAAATAGGCCAAACATAAAAGTGACGGGATTGAAAGTTGAAAACCCTAATAAGTTTTAGATTTTCTTCTTTCTGATCAAACGGGTTTTTAACGGGCCCTTTTTCTTTAAAACCCATTCGTGGGTCTACTTTCTCTTTTGACGTCTCCTCTTTATCCGACAACGATTCAAACAGGTGGATCTAAAATTCGCATCACTGAGCCTCTATAATGGTAATATAATTATTTAATTAAATTTTTAACCTTCTTCAAACTTTTATTAAAAGAAAAAAAAAACAACACAACCCAATTTAATTAGAAAAAATAGCTAAACCAAATTTTATTTTAAAAAATAGTCGAAAAAAAGTTCAAAAAAACACCCAAACCTGGCCCCGCCCGATAAGAGCCGAGCTTGGGATGAGTACATCGTAGACTGGGTTAGGGTTAGGCTGAAAAAATTGGAAACTCGACCCGGACAAGTTAGGGCCGGATTGAACCCCAACCCGGCCCTAATCCGGCCCATTGAGAGCCCTAATTATTAGTCATGAACATGGGTGGTGATGGGCTAATTAGAAAATTGAGCAATTTCATAGCCCAATAATCTCCCAAAATGGGTCTATATGACCACTAATAGTTATGGATTTCATTGAGGTAGCTAACACCTTGATGAGTTATATATTTTATCGGTCAGCCTCGAGGGTAAAATATCGGCCCGATGTGGCAAAAAAGCAGTAAGGTGGTTAAGGTGGTATATTAGGCCCACCATTGACATACGACATGATAAATTTATGTGCCCTGAAGCCATAAAAAGATAGGGTTTCTTGGATTGCCAAAGTCTTGTTTACCTATTATAAGATTGTCAATGTGTTTTCTATCGGTCGATCCCAAAAAATGACCCGTAGGGTCGATCGGGTCAACTAAGAGATTGATTTGGGTCGTTGGGCTTGTAGAAATTCGATCAGGTTGGGACTATCCCACCTGATATTTTATACATAAAAAAATAATAATAAAGAGGGTAATTTAACGGCCCGGGTCGGGCATCAGATTGGGTAGGATTTTCTGATCAAGTAGGGTGAGGTCTGATCATGAGTTTGGTCAGGCATGCGCTATTTCCTCATTGGGAAACCAAATCTTCGGCCATCTGGACAATATCGTTGGCATGTTGGTTCGGGTCGTCATAGAATCTTATCAGAGTCGAGAACAGCTCTTTTGTAAGGTAGGGGATATGTAATATTCCACAAGGGATTGAGAGAAGTCCAGAGCCTAGGCTATGAAGAGTGATTGGCCCTTTCATATATCGATGCGTTTTGGGTTGGAATGGTGAAACGTAATGTCCATATCAAGAACAAAATCAAGGCATAGATAACATGTGCAAACTTGCACGAGGAAAGGATCCACTATTGAGGCAACACACTAGGAGGAGACCAGCATAATGGGTGGACTTTTTATCTTTTCGCTAAGAACCTTTTTAAACCCCACATGTGCCAATATTGAGATATCTCATATTTCCAAAGTCATAATTTTTGTAAAGCCTTTTTGCCTAAAACTTTTTTTTCTAACCTAATAGCCTAAAACTTTTCTAATGTAGACATGTTTTTATAAAGTCCCTGGTACTAAAAATAAAGAAGAGAATTTTTAAGCTTTCAACATAAACACTGCCTTTAAACCAAAATTCAACCCCTTCCTTCTGTAATTTGTTTTTCAGATCATAAATAACTATTTTGTCTACCGTTTGGAACTTTTTCATTTTTTTTGGGATAATGACTACCGTCTCGAATTAGATTAACAAAAAGATAAAAAATAAATAAATAATAACATAGCAGATTAATATTTCTCAATAAAATTGATGAAACATAGGTTAAATTTTATGAATAGATTCTAAGAATAATAATATCTACTTTGTGATTATAAAAAATAAATAAAAAGGTAACACGTACTTGACCTTGAGTTGAGAATTAAGTAATAAGAGATGGAATCCTTAAGAGATTGAATCCAGAGAGAGGGAGGGAGGGAGAGAGAGAGAGGCCACATGCAACTTAATTTATTTACTTCAAATTAAATTGAGTATCTCTGTTGGTAGTAGGGCTTTAATTAACAGCCCGAACCCACCTCTACCTCCATAATAAGACTCATACTTTAATTCAAAAACTTCCTCCAAACCCACCCTATCTCGCATAATACGACTCCACTAATTCAAAATCTTCCTCCAATCATTGCCAACGGATCGGCAACATCTTCTATCTCCTTCAGCCAGCATGCGTTGATCACCTCTTAATCAGACGGTGTTGAGACCCCTTTCAATCCCAATTTTTATGGGCATATATTATCAAAAGGTCAATTTTTTATTACAAGTGACATATATCTCAAAAAGTGATCTAAAATCATGCTTGAGCATGATGTGTGTCACATGACATGTAATAGAAAATTAACAGTTAGATGGATCACCCACAAATCTGGAGATCTGTTATGCATAAGATTGAGATAAAAAAGGGTGGCCAATGCTTGATTCAAAGGCAGTAAATAGATGCCTGCTCTTGGAGATTGAGTGACAATAATGGTACCTTTGCAACCATCACCCTTGCCTGCCTTGAATGAGATGATTTTTCGTCATATTCTTTTCCATAATAGATCCTTTAATAGTGGAAAACATTGTCTAAAGCAAGGATTAATAACTTGATTTCGGTCTCAGTTTCTGCCAACTGAGATCAACCAAGATTTCAGTCAAAATGTCAACCAATTGTTGGTTAGTTTGAAAACTATTGGTCAATTTTTTTGTCAAACTTTCAGTAATTGGAGCGAGTCGAAACCAACCCGATAAGCCAAGTTCTGGATAAATAGGCCTAATTTAATTGAAGGTCGGGTGCGATGTCTCATGCCCGACCCAACCTATCAAGCCAAGTTTATGAACCCGACCTAATAAATATGGCATCAGGTAATGTGTGACCCAACTCGACCTGATGGTGCACTCAAGGAATCCCGACTCGACTTGAAAATCTGATTCGACCCGATGCCTCCCCTTAAAACACGACCTAGCTAAGTTAAAAATCTTTTTCTATATTTTATCCTTACTATACTATATAAAAGCACGAATGATACTTCTTATTTCTGTCAATTTTGGTGTTTTCATACTCTTAGGAACAAAATATCCCTAAGCTTCTATATCTACCCTCATGTTCTTTCTTATATATCCCTATATTTTCTAATTTTTTATAATTAGACTTCTAATTAAATTAGACTTTTCCAGCTAATTAAACAAAATCAAACCTCTATGTGAATTCGTAAATGGTTAAGCTAAAGGATTATAAACATAAAAGAATAGTACAAACTTTGTTGTCGAGTCAAAGGTCTTAATTGAGCTTTAAGTAAAAATTACGTAGCTTGATTTCTTTGTAATGAAACGTGTTCTTCTATTAAATCAATAGAATTTGCATCCTCTTTTCGCTTTAACACTGCTTTCATGACGTTTTGAATTCGAGCTTCCTTCTGCTTCTTTGTGAAGTCATTGTACCGTTGTCGATTATATTCACGTTTTCGTTTAAGTATTACTTATGAAGTATAAAAGTTGAAATATAAATTAGTAAATTTTATAATAATAATATTTTAATACATAGGTAAAATTAACGGTTACTAAACCTTTTTGAGAATCGATAGTATAACCAATTGGTGATTTCCCAACTATATCACCTATAGAGTTGTCCGTTGAAGATGCTAGAATATTTTGGGAACCATCATTTTCTCTTGATACTCTCTTCTATCTTGTATCCTTGACATTTTGAATATATTGTGTTTTATTCTCACTTGATAGATTAGCATATCTGAGCCTATCATATTCACGTTGATATTGACGTTTATCTTCACCTAATCATGTTAAGTATATAATATGTTATTTTAAAAAAAATGGAGCAATATAATTTTTATAATTATATATAAATTAATCACATAGATAGTCTTCAACCTTTAGTTGGTGTCATTGTGGTAACACTGTAAAATATTGGAAAGATGTTAAGTTGTAATTATCAGAATGAACAAAATTATTAGTTATAAGAATGACTTTTATTAAGTAAAAAATAATAAATTTGAGATTATATAACTTGAAAATAAAATTATTATCTATAACATACTAATAATATTGTTAAACAAAAGTCATTTCAGATATCAAAAATATATAATGCATGACCAATTAAGATAACTCTTTATTCATAAAACAATATGTACCTTTTATAAGTGAAAGATATATTAGTGAGAGAACGATCAAATATTATTTTTATACAATGAATTTAAATTTAAACTACTTTATATTATAAACTATAATTTTCATTAAAATTACATAAAAAAGAAAATTTTAACTAGGCCTAAACCAAGAAAGACTATAAATCGCATTTGCCCTAGAAACTAGGCATAAACCAAGAAAGATTATAAATCGCATTTGCCAGAGCACACACATCAAATAAAAATTTATTCACATATTTATCCTAAACATAATCACATTTCCTAAACATAAATTAATCATTATCAGCCAATAATATAGAATTACAAAAAGTTAAATTTAGACAAGAAAAATTACCTCCGATTTAACACGGTCTGAAGAAATTTTAACTCAAATCCGATTGCGCGATCGGACAAATCCGATTTGTTGAAAACCTACACAATAAAATTCAAAATACAATTAATATTTAACAAATAAATTTTTAAATTTCAATAAAAATAAAGTCCCTAAATCTCCATTGTATATTCACTGATATGGGGAGCACAAATCATGTGGAATAACTGAGTATGGTTCACTCTTATGTATTCATAATAGATGAGTATTTATTTTCATGGTCATATTATGTTATTTTCATGCTCATATTTATAAAAAGCCCATGCAAAACATAAAAATCATAATTTAAAAAGCACAGTATTTTAGAGGGAGACAAGGGGTATCATATGGTATAATTAATTTAGGAAAATAAATCAATAATTTACGCACAATAACCCATTGTATCATATGGCAAATAAATTAAAAATAAATAAAACCCTAAATCTAGAGAGACAAGAAGAAGTACCTAACCCTAAATCAATTAAAAAATAAATAAAACCCTAAATCTAGAGAGAGAGATAAGAAGGCGAAAAAATCATCAATCAAAATGCATAACAAAAAAAAATATTGTGCTGCAGAAAAATTATTTGGTTCGATTACAATGTGATCCTTTCAGATTAACTAGATAAACAAAAATAAAATACCTAACCAAACTACAGTAAGAAATCACCATACTAACCCCACAGAACTTGAATATGAATCCCCACTCTGTCTTTGCCTTGGGGGCTGAGGCGGTGCCGGTGGGAGGGGTTTATTAGGAAGAGAGAATAAGGAGAGAGAGAATAGGGGGAGAGAGGGTGTCAGATTCTTAAGCCTAAGAGGGGTTTTTTAGGGAGAGAAAATAGAGAGAAAGAGAATAGGGGGAGAGAGGGGGCGTTAGATTCTTACGCCTGGGAGGGGTTTTTTAGGGGGAGAGAGAATAGGGGGAGAGAAAATAGGGAGAGAGAGCGTCAGATTCTTAAGCATGGGAGAGATTTTTCAGGGACAGAGAAAATAGCGAGAGATCGAACAGGGGGAGAGAAAATAGGGGGAGAGAGGGCGTCAGATTCTTAGGGAGGGATTTTTTAGGGAGAGAGAGAATAGGGGGAGAGAAAATAGGGAGAGAGAGAATAGGGAGAGAGGGAATAGAGGGAGAGAGTTCTTAAACTTGGGAGAGGTTTTTTAGGGAGAGAGAAAATAGGGGGAGAGAAAATAGGGAAAGAGAAAGTTTTGAGTTTTAGTGGGGGCGTGCGCCTCCACTGGTGGGTATGTGGTTCCGCCCCTGGTCGGAAAAAGTTGTGTCTGCCCTGTGGGATATAGGAAGTGCAAATAATGGCTCCCAAAAGAAAATAAAAAAGGAGGGACAAAAGGAGAGAGAGAGAGTGGATCCATTTTTTTTATAATGAATAATTAAATTACTCTGATGTGATATGTCATATTATCATAAATATAATAATAATTAAATTAATTAAAATAAGTTGATGAGTCCAATGTCGCTGAAGGTAATAGTGAAAAAAGAGAGAGAATGATATAAATTAGTATTTTATAATTTCACAAAATAGCCATCAATCAAATGGACCAGCTGTCTTTTTGTTGTGCAGCGGGCAATCCATATATTGTGTAATTCTCTCCTAGAATAGAAATAAAAAAAAGGGGAGAGAGAGAGAAGAGAGAAGAGAGAAGAGAGAAGAGAGAAGAGTGGATCTCATTTCTCTGCAATATGCTTTTCTCTCTCTCTACAAGACAGCTGAGAGATTTTTCAAAGTCGCCATCCACCAAACACTTCCTCTCTTCTTTCTTTGAGAAAAGAAAAAGAAAAAGAAAAAGAAGGTGAGTTAGAGAGAGACAAAGAGGACCAGAGCCATGGATTGAGATCATGGTAAATTGTTGTCACGACCCGAAATTCTACCCCATCCCAAGGGCCTAGAATTCCGAGTTATGACCCGCACATATCCCGGATATGCTAAGCGGACATACACCTAATCAGAGTTCTCACGCAATAATGGTTCCACGAAATCCGTGAAATCCAACGAATAGGGTGTATTATGAATATAATCATAAATACTGAATAAGTCTGATAAAGTGCGATAAAATGCTATCAATCCACAACTAACAGGTAAGTCAAATCGGAGACAAATCCGATAAAATAAACTATAAAATCCGTAATACTAGTATCAATAGAACTCAATACCAAGTCCACAATAGTCAGTAACCGGCACTCGAATCAAGATCAACACCGTAGTCCTCCTGATAATCGGCAGCGTCGCCCTCCAAAGGCTCCTGGTACTCAACGCCTGCGGAATCAATGAAATCAGCGCCGGCGAGATCTAGATGGCCGGCGTCTACTCCACCAGCGTAATCACCTGCAATTGCTAGATTATCATGGGATGAGTTTACTCAGTCACGTAAACTCAGTGGGATACACCACCAATCCACCCCATACTACTCAGGTGTATTGTGGGTGCATCTTGTGAGTGGTAAACATAATATCTCAAAGCAGATAGAAAAAGAGACAAAATCACATGCATATCGTAAAACTCAAATCATATCATAAATGCAAGACCATGATCTAGACACTCATATCCTAACGTACCTTACCATATCTCATAACATATCATACCATATATTATAGACATCGCATGAGCGTAACTAACATACTAGTGAAATCCTAAACGACCTGTGCCAGAGTCGCTGCTCGAGCTACTATGGGAGGGTCAACATAGTATCATACCACCATATTATAACGCACTCGTGTCATACTCATACTCCACCACCCAGCCAATGGGGGGACATAATGGCCAAACTCACTCATAACGCACTCATACTCATAATCTTTCCCAGAGATCCGTCTTGGCTGAAAGACGTTGTTGCCCTCGGCTACACGCAAGGAACAGCACGTCTGAGAGACTTAAGTTCTTTATCTTTTCTTTGGCCTACTGCGATGTCTTATTATCGTATCAGATCATAACTTATCTTATCTCATACTCATATCTTATCATACTCTTATACTTAATCCTATGACAAACTATAGTGAGGCAACCTTCCTAATTTACGCTTCCCAAGAAAAAGGTTCCGTAGTAACCTGGATGTACTTCGTGTGATAGTTCATACTACCATAGAGGTGTTGCATCCGTACATGGACGCCAATATATCGAGTTTCACGTAACCGTAAAAGAAACCTCACCACAGCTAAGGCCCAAAGCCCGATTCTCGTATCATATCTCATATCTTATCCTCTCGTATTAAAACTCGGGGTGATAGGATCATCAGATATGCCACTGCACGGTTACACTGAATTCACACTCACCCGACTCGTCATGGGTCCCATTCCACCATGAGTTGTAAGGCATGTGAATACGGTGTATTCCTCGCTTCGATACCATCCCAGTAAGTCACCACGCCCAAGCGTAGGCATGATCTCATACACTCTCGTACTCATGATCTAACATATTCTTAACTCATAAATTGATTAAGTTGTAAATATAAAAATATCACACATACAGAACAGTTTATACTTAGATTTTAATTATGCTTATATTTATATTTATTTACATACCACACCAATATAATTATAAAATAGAGTTATAAGTATAATTTTGATAATCGTAAAAGTCAGAGTTCGATTTCATAAAGGCATCGAAGTTCTAACACTTTGTATTATCGAAGAGGTCGCATTGAAGCGATAAAATTGAGATATATATATATAATAATTAGATAATTAAATTAAATAGTATTTACACATATTAAGTTATAATTTATCATGACCATCGATCGAAAGACCTTAAGATATAATATACACAGGAACTTTGGTCATGAGAATTAGAAAATAATATTAAATTCGAATAGTCTTGATTCATTCAAAATTGAACCCGACTTGTTGCTCTATTTTGACCTCTAAAAAGTCAGATTCGTGAAATGGCTATTTCACACAAAGTTGTGAAGCTCGCTGTCTTCTTTCCAATGCCGCACGAATCGCATTAATCCGAGGTCGAAGTAAAACGTTATGACCAAAATACCGGGACAGGTACATCAATGGTCGCGAGCTCGGGTTAGTGGACGTGAATTTGAGTTCGCAGTCATGAGTTCGAATTCGAAACTTTAAGTTGGTGCAATCTATTATTTATTTAAATAAAATAAAATATAGTTTAATTTTTGGGCTTAATTAGTTTTAAATAAATAATAATATAAACTTGCAACAATAATATATATTATTGTAGTCTTAGTAGAATGATAGATTTATAAGTATATTGATTTGGAAATAAATAATATCAATATGATATTATGCCAATTAAGTAAATCTATTAAATTTATAAATATTATAATTTAATTAATTTTACATACATAAAAGAGGAAGTAAACATCTTAAATATACAGACCTAATATAAGGTAAAATATTAATGGCTCAAACAAAAGGAATTTTTTGAAAAGAAAAGATAAATAACATATAAACTCAATTTACAAAATATACAACTTTCAAGCGAAATCATATATTAAATATACAGATCTATTAATTTATGAGATATATGGGTTTAAATAAGATTTTTAAACCCGTCGATGCGCGATCGAACGCATCCTACGCGACGGGATCTGAGAAGAACAAGATGGATTGATGGGTACCCACCTCTTGAAGCGTGAACGAAAGATCAACGGCGATTCGGGTTGAAAAGGTCGATTCCCAAGGCGTCGGCTCGTCTAGGTCTTCAGAGAGAATAATTTTTTATTATAGAGAATAGAGAGTAGAGAGCTTTTAAAGTTTTATTTATAATGGTATGAAATTTTAGGTCAACTCTAATTAACACTTTTCGTAGGAGATTTAATTGAATAGAAGATTTTTACACGGAATAAGAATTAAAAGGTTTCGTTCCAGTGTTTTGCATAAGCACCAAAGCAATTGGTGTTTCTCTCCCGAAATTACAATTATACCCTTTGACTTGCTTGATCACTTAAAATGGGCATAACTTTTTATATTCTTATCAGAAGTCGTCAAATTATATATCGTTGGAATCGTATCGACGAGCACTTCGCAATGAGTCTAATTTTGATATGTGAAAAGTTAGAAATTTTCTATTTCAAAAGGTGGGTTTCGATTCTGATGTGGAGCGTTAGCACAGTACATAATGTGGTGCATCATCTAACACCGTTAAAATAAAATCTAAAAATCCGGGTTCTTACATTCTCTCCCCCTTATAATATTTTCGTCCTCGAAAATTACGTACATGAAGCGATGAGGTCGGGGTACTTCTCCAAAGTCTCGGCTTCTCGTTCCCAAGTGGCTTCATTCGGTGAATGATGTTGCCACTGTACTTTGACGAAGCGAACAGATTTACCCTTGATGAGCTGCTCCTTCCGATCTACGATACGAACCGGCTTCTCTATGATGGTCAGATCATCTCTGACTTCAGTCGGCTCGATATCAAGGATGTGAGATGGATCGGGCAAGTATTTGCGCAACATAGACACATGAAACACATTGTGGATACCGGCAAAGTGTCTCGGAAGTGAAATTCGGTATGCTACCTCACCGATGCGATCTGTGATAATGAAAGGTCCCACGTATCTCGGGCTTAGTTTTCCCCGCATTCCAAAACGCATGATTCCCTTAGTTGGTGACACCCGAATGAAAACCAAATCCCCAACCTCAAATTCTATCAAGCGTCTTCTACTGTCGGCATAAGTTTTCTGACGGTCTTGAGCTTCTTTCAATCTCTGACGGATAACTCTAACCTTCTCGGTCGTGGTTTCTATGAGTTCCGGCCCAAGCATCTTTCTTTCACCAACCTCGCCCCAACAAAGAGGCGTCCGACAACTTCGGCCATAAAGAGCTTCAAAAGGCGACATCCCGATGCTTGCCTGAAAGCTATTGTTATAGGAAAACTCAATCAAAGGGAGGTGGTCATCCCAATTACCTCGGAAGTCTAACATGCAGGCTCGAAGCATGTCTTCTACGATCTGATTAACTCTTTCAGTTTGACCGCTTGTCTCGGATGGAAGGTCATCAAGTCGAGTCTCGTGCCCATTGCTTCCTGAAATTTCTTCCAATGATCAGAAGTGAATTTCGTGTCTCTGTCCGACACAATGCTCACAGGAACCCCGTGAAGCTTGACTATTTCCTTCAGATACGTCTCAGCCAATTTGTCCCCACTATCTGTAATCTTAAAAGGTAGGAAGTGCGCCGACTTAGTCAATCGGTCCACAATAACCGAGATGGCGTTATGCTTCCTTGAAGTTCTAGGGAGTCCGACTATGAAATCCATAGAGATATTTTCCCACTTCCACTCGGGAATCGGTAAGGGCTGCAAAAGACCGGCTTGCTTCTGATGCTCAACTTTCACCTGTTGGCATACTAAACACCTGGAGACGTATTCGGCAATCTCTCTCTTCATATTTGGCCACCAATAATAGTTTCGAATATTTCGGTACATTTTTGTGCTTCCTGGGTGCACCGAATATCCAGATTTGTGTGCCTCCTCGAGAATTTCGTTTCGCAATATTTCAACATCGGGGACATACAATCTATCTCGAAAAAGGAGGGTCCCGTCAAATCGTATAGAGAAATTTGGTTTAGGGCCCTCGGCTAACTGTCCCTTAATCTTCAAAATTTTGGGATCTAAGGGTTGGCCATTTCTGATACGACCAACAAAGGAAGGCTTGACCATCATACTGGCTAGGTATACTCCCTCACCAATTTTGTCAAGTCGCAGATCCAACTGAGCAATCTCATCGAGCGGCTTCCAAGCCTTTAGACGTGCTAGCAGTCCTGAAGATTTTCGACTTAAAGCATCAGCAACTACATTTGCTTTACCTGGATGGTAATTAATGGAACAATCATAGTCCTTCATGTATTCCATCCAACGTCTCTGTCTCAAATTAAGATCTTTCTGAGAAAATAAGTATTTGAGACTTTTGTGATTCGTATAAATCTTGAAAGTCAAACCATATAGATAATGCCGCCAACTCTTAAGTGCAAAGATGACTGCAGCCAACTCAAGGTCATGAACTGGATAATTCTTCTCATGTGGCTTCAACTGTCTCGAGCCGTAGGCAATTGCTTTCTTACGTTGCTCCAACAAACATCCAAGTCCCTGGCGCGAAGCATCTGTGTAGACTTCAAAATCACCGGGTCCAGAAGGTAATGTGAGAATGGGAGCTGTTGTGAGTTTCTGCTTCAATAGGTTAAAGTTCTGCTCACACTGATCGGTCCACACAAATTTGTTGTTCTTACGAGTTAGCATAGTGAGCGGGAGTGCCAAACGAGAGAATCCTTCCACAAATTTACGATAATATCCGGCTAAACCGAGAAAACTTCTCACTTCGGTGACATTCTTTGGTGTTTGCCAATTCGCAACCGCTTCAATCTTCGATGGATCCACAGAAATCCCTACGGCGGATATCACATGACCCAAGAAAGATACTTTCTCAAGCCAAAATTCACACTTGCTCAATTTATATAACTTTGTACTGTGAGAGTTCAGCACAATGTCTGAAGGTGGTCATTGTGAGCTTCTTTCGTGTGAGAATAAATGAGAACATCGTCGATAAATACCACGACAAACTTGTCAAGAAATTCTCTGAATACGCGGTTCATTAGGTCCATAAACACGGCAGGCGCATTTGTGAGCCCAAAAGGCATAACGAGGAACTCGTAGTGTCCATGCCTTGTTCCAAAAGCAGTCTTCGGAATATCTTCTGCTCTAACTTTCAACTGATGATAACCGGACCTGAGATCTATCTTTGAAAAGTAAGTAGCACCCTGTAGCTGATCAAATAGGTCATCGATACGAGGAAGAGGGTATCGATTCTTCACGATAACATTATTCAGCTGTCGGTAGTCGATACAAAGTCTCATCGAACCATCTTTCTTCTTTACGAATAAGACCGGTGCTCTCCATGGTGACTCACTACGGCGAATAAATCCCTTATCAGATAGCTCACGCAACTGAATCTCTAATTCCTTGATTCTTGGTGCCATTGATGCACGGACTTTCGAATCAATCGACGGTACCGCGAGATCAATCTTGAACTCTACTTCTCGGTCAGGTGGAAGTCCAGGTAAATCTTCCGGAAAGACATCGACGAACTCCCCAACGATAGGAATATCTGAGGGGTCTGCTTTCTCATCGCATTCACCGTCGAGAGTAGCAAGTAGGGCTGCTCCTCCCTTTTTAATACCACGAAATTTGAACGAAGGGCTCCCAATCGGTCGGAAGGTGACTACTTTAGAAAAGCAATCAACTGAGGCGTGATAAGCCGCCAACCAATCCATGCCGAGGATTATATCAAAGTCTTGGAATCCGAGTACCACAAGATCTGCAGGTAACTCATGTGTTCCAACTACTAGGACCGTAGCTTTACAAACTTTAGATGCCATCATCACTTCCCCTGACGGTGTAGAAATCGCAAGCGTGCTATCCAGCGATACGGGCTTAGCTCCGATTTCAGAAACAAAACTTGATGTAATCAAAGAGTAGGTCGATCCGGAGTCGATCAAGACCCAAGCATGACAACTGGACGAATCGACAGGTCTAAAAACTTTCATAGTTCCTAAATTACACAAGGGTTCATATGTGGTCTAAGTTATAAATGGCATAACATTCTCAAGAAAATAATAGATTAAACTCATACACAGAATAAGTCATAAAAGCAATCATAAGAAAATAAAGCTTAAAGAAAATTAGATAAGATAAAGAGCCAAAGCGCCCTCGGCCGAGACATGTCGAAAACTTGACCTCGTGTTTCGAGGTTGTTGCGGTATCGTCAATTGACCTCTAAAATAAATATCTCATGGGTCTCGCTTCAAGGCGATCCACGAATAAAGTGTCCCGGCTTCTTACATCGGAAACACACGCTTGAGTACAACAAACACTCACCCGGTTTATGTTTCTTGCCGCACTTGGTGCAAGGTTGGTACAGAACAAAGTAAGGTTTCTGTTGGGTGTTAGCTGGAGCATTCTTGGGTTGTGCTGTAGATATAGCACCTCTCTGAGCAGCTGGGGCTGTAGTCACCCCAGGGTGGGTGTAACCTGACGATGGTCCAACTCTCTGGTAACCAGATGTGGGAGCGACTCTCTGAACTGGACGAGTCTGAGGGTACGGTGCGAAGCGCTGTTGTCTCTGTACTGGTGTAAATCTAGAATGAGGTGCTCTCAGAGTAAGGGACGAAGAGCCTTCATGATTTGGTTTACCCCTCTGAGTTGTTTGACGGGCTACATGCTGAGCGCGCAGTTCTTCATTTTCCTGTTCTTGGATATGAGCTCGTTCTACAAGCTCTCCATAGGTCAAAATTTTCATTGCTGCAATTTTGCTCCTGATAAAGGGATTGAGTCCCTTTTAAAAATGGTAACACTTTTCAGCTTCATCTGCTACCAACATGGAGGCGAATCTGGAGAGTCGATCGAACTTCGCCTCGTATTCAGTCACGGATAGATTTCCTTGCTGTAGTGCCAAGAACTCGCTCTTTTTCTGAGTCTTGGTGGCATCGGTGAAGTATTTGTTATAAAATACTTCTAATCACGCCAAGTCCAGTGTTCTTCTTCTTCCCTGTCTGCTAACCTTTTCGCTGATGTCCACCAATTTTGTGCATCGCCTTGCAAGCACATCACGGCCCAAGGTACTTTCTCATTTTCTGCTGGAGTAGAGACTTTGAAATTTTTCTCTATTTGTGTAATCCAATCGTCAGCGGTATCAAGATCTAACTGTCCGTGGAAGTGCGGAGGTCGAGCCCTGGAGAAAGTCACATATCCGTTATAATCGTTATCAAACCGAGCCGTTGGTGGGGGTGTACCGGGACATCGATTGCCAGGATTGTTCAGTTGCTGGGCAATCAGGTCCTGATAAGTTTTGGTCTGCTGTTCCAACTGCTGGTTGAACTCTTGGATCAATCTGGCAGTCTCTTGCTGATGGGCCTCATTCAACTGGGCCACCTGCTGTTGTTGCGCAGCTGTCAACTCACGTAACATACGCGCTATTTCACTTTCATCTCCTTGGGATGAAGATCCCTCACCATTTCTTCGCGGTGCCATTGTAATCCTGTTTCAAAATTTCAAGGATTTAGAACTCATACTAACTTAAATCCCAAAGTCCACAGAAAGTAACGCCTGATGCACTGATACCATTCTGTCACGACCCGAAATTCTACCCCATCCCAAGGGCCTAGAATTCCGAGTTATGACCCGCATATATCCCGGATATGCTAAGCGGACATACACCTAATCAGAGTTCTCACGCAATAATGGTTCCACGAAATTCGTGAAATCCAACGAATAGGGTGGAATATGAATATAATCATAAATACTGAATAAGTCTGATAAAGTGCGATAGAATGCTATCAATCCACAACTAACAGGTAAGTCAAATCGGAGACAAATCCGATAAAATAAAATATAAAATCCGTAATACTAGTATCAATAGAACTCAATACCAAGTCCACAATAGTCAGTAACCGGCACTCGAATCAAGATCAACACCGTAGTCCTCCTGATAACCGGCAGCGTCGCCCTCCAAAGGCTCCTGGTACTCAACGCCTGCGAAATCAATGAAATCAGCGCCGGCGAGATCTAGATGGCCGGCGTCTACTCCACCAGCGTAATCACCTGCAATTGTTAGATTATCGTGGGATGAGTTTACTCAGTCACGTAAACTCAGTGGGATACACCACCAATCCACCCCATACTACTCAGGTGTATTGTGGGTGCATCTTGTGAGTGGTAAACATAATATCTCAAAGCAGATAGAAAAAGAGGCAAAATCACATGCATATCGTAAAACTCAAATCATATCATAAATGCAAGACCATGATCTAGACACTCATATCCTAACGTACCTTACCATATCTCATAACATATCATACCATATATTATTATCATTCTCGCACATACGTCTGTACATCGCATAAGCGTAACTAACATACTAGTGAAATCCTAAACGACCTGTGCCAGAGTCGCTGCTCGAGCTACTATGGGAGGGTCAACATAGTATCATACCACCATATTATAACGCCCTCGTGTCATACTCATACTCCACCACCCAGCCAATGGGGAGACATAATGGCCAAACTCACTCATAACGCACTCATACTCATAATCTCTCCCAGATCCGCCTTGGTCGAAAGAGCGTTGTTGCTACATACGCAAGGAACAAGACGCGTCTGAGACTTAAGTTCTTTATCTTTGGCCTACACAAATGATGTCTTATTATCGCATCAGATTACATAACTTATCTTATCTCATACTCATATCTTATCATACTCTTATACTTAATCCTATGACAAACTATAGTGAGGCAACCTTCCTAATTCACGCTTCCCAAGAAAAAGGTTCCGTAGTAACCTGGATGTACTTCGTCTGATAGTTCATACTACCATAGAGGTGTTGCATCCGTACATGGACGCCAATATATCGAGTTTCACGTAACCGTAAAAGAAACCTCACCACAGCTAAGGCCCAAAGCCCGATTCTCGTATCATATCTCATATCTTATCCTCTCGTATTAAAACTCGGGGTGATAGGATCACTGTATATGCCACCGTGTACGAAGTTACACTGAATTCACACTCACCCGACTCGTCATGGATCCCATTCCACCATGAGTTGTAAGGCATGTGAATACGGTGTATTCCTCGCTTCGATACCATCCCAGTAAGTCACCACGCCCAAGCGTAGGCATGATCTCATACACTCTCGTACTCATGATCTAACATATTCTTAACTCATAAATTGATTAAGTTGTAAATATAAAAATATCACACATACAGAACAGTTTATACTTAGATTTTAATTATGCTTATATTTATATTTATTTACATACCACACCAATATAATTATAGAATAGAGTTATAAGTATAATTTTGATAATCGTAAAAGTCAGAGTTCGATTTCATAAAGGCATCGAAGTTCTAACACTTTGTATTATCGAAGAGGTCGCATTGAAGCGATAAAATTGAGATATATATATATATAATAATTAGATAATTAAATTAAATAGTATTTACACATATTAAGTTATAATTTATCATGACCATCGATCGAAAGACCTTAAGATATAATATACACAGGAACTTTGGTCATGAGAATTAGAAAATAATATTAAATTCGAATAGTCTTGATTCATTCAAAATTGAACCCGACTTGTTGCTCTATTTTGACCTCTAAAAAGTCCGACTCGTGAAATGGCTATTTCACACAAAGTTGTGAAGCTCGCTGTCTTCTTTCCAATGCCGCAAGAATCGCATTAATCCGAGGTCGGAGTAAAAAGCTATGACCAAAATACCGGGATAGGTACATCAATAGTCGCGAGCTCGGGTTCGTGGACGCGAATTTGAGTTCGCAGTCATGAGTTCGAATCCGAAACTTTAAGTTGGTGCAATCTATTATTTATTTAAATAAAATAAAATATAGTTTAATTTTTGGGCTTAATTAGTTTTAAATAAATAATAATATAAACTTGCAACAATAATATATATTATTATAGTCTTAGTAGAATGATAGATTTATAAGTATATTGATTTGGAAATAAATAATATCAATATGATATTATGCCAATTAAGTAAATCTATTAAATTTATAAATATTATAATTTAATTAATTTTACATACATAAAAGAGGAAGTAAACATCTTAAATATACAGACCTAATATAAGGTAAAATATTAATGGCTCAAACAAAAAGAATTTTTTGAAAAGAAAAGATAAATAACATATAAACTCAATTTACAAAATATACAACTTTCAAGCGAAATCATATATTAAATATACAGATCTATTAATTTATGAGATATATGGGTTTAAATAAGATTTTTAAACCCGTCACGCGCTGATCGAACGATCCCACGCTGACGTGATCTGAGAAGAATAAGATGGATTGATGGGTACCCACCTCTTGAAGCGTGAACGGAAGATCAACGGCGATTCGGGTTGAAAAGGTCGATTCCCAAGAGAGCTTTTAAAGTTTTATTTATAATGGTATGAAATTTTAGGTCAACTCTAATTAACACTTTTCGTAGGAGATTTAATTGAATAGAAGATTTTTACACGGAATAAGAATTGTTTCGTTCCAGTGTTTTGCATAAGCACCAAAGCAATTGGTGTTTCTCTCCCGAAATTACAATTATACCCTTTGACTTGCTTGATCACTTAAAATGGGCATAACTTTTTATATTCTTATCAGAAGTCGTCAAATTATATATCGTTGGAATCGTATCGACGAGCACTTCGCAATGAGTCTAATTTTGATATGTGAAAAGTTAGAAATTTTTTATTTCAAAAGGTGAGTTTCGATTCTGATGTGGAGCGTTAGCACAGTACATAGTGTGGTGCATCATCTAACACCGTTAAAATAAAATCTAAAAATCCGGGTTCTTACAATTGTTCATCGGTGGGATCTCGTGGGACACGTCAGGGGAGAAGCTGAGGGATTATAATGAAGGATAAGATGACTGGGAGGCCTAGGGGTTTCGGTTTCGTCGTTTTCGCTGATCCCTCCATTCTCGATAGGGTTCTTCAAGAAAAACATAACATTGATGGAAGGAAGGTGATCACCCAAATTTTTATTAGGCGCTTTTTAAAAATTTTTTTTTTTTTTTTTTTGGAGTAACTTACATGATTCCTCGATACCCATTTCTTTTATTTTAAATTTTTTAAATTATTTTTTCACATGATTTCTCAATGCCCATATATTTTATTCGACTTTTTTAAAATTATTTTTTTTAAAATATATATTATTTTTCCACATAATTTCGCAATAATGCCCATATATTTTATTTGACTTTTTTTGAATTATTTTTTCACCAAGTTCGCCCCACATATTTTGAAAGAAAGATGTAGTATTTTTGCCCAATCTTTTACCCAATATATCTATAGCAACTGTTGCTCTTAATTTGGCTGTAATATAAAAGAATTTAATAAGAAAAATTAGTATTCACATACCTGGTTGCAGTATCTCTTTCTCTCACAATATTCTTTTTGTTCTTTTTCTTTGGAGAACCCTGTTAATTAGAAGTCGGGGTGATTTTTTTCTCAGTTGGTCTAAAAGATTGCCAAACCAGGTATTTGTAATCGTATTGAAGAATCTTCTCGATATGTGAAGTGGCAGAAGCCTAGTCTAATTAGAAGTAGTACCGAAAACTTGACCAGAAACCAGACCAGCAACGAAAAAGCACTTTTTAAATATATTTTTACATAAAATATCAGGTCGATGTCTCATGCACGACCCGACCCGATCCGACCCGACAGGTTAAGCATATCAACCCAACCTAATAAATGTGCGTCAGGTATTGGGTGACCCAACCCGACCTGATTGTGCACTCAAGCCATCCCGACTTGACATGGAAAACTGATTGGCCCCACAACTAAACGGAAAATACGACCCAACCAAGTTTTTTGTCGAACAAACCCGGTAAAATATCGGTTCGGTTGAATCCACTCGAAAATATCGGTATGGTCGTATTGGGGTCAGCAAACCTAATTTTATTATGTAATTTATAAGACCCTTTTTCCAATTTATTATTGTTTTTTCAAGAAAAAGTTATTAGTTGTAATTTAATGGTTACTTTAAAAGTGGGTTGATTATCTTACTACGATATAAAATCACGAATGACCAAATCCTATTTTTGTCAATTTTAGTGTTTCCATATATTTTAGTAATAAAATATCCCTATATCACCCATATACCTCTAACTTTCACCTTATCTACCATTTCCCTTATTTTCTCCTATTTTAGATATTCTTCCTTATCTTAGAAAGCAATTTCTATTTGCTTATACATGACTGGTTGCACATATAGTGGAGCAGCATAAGAAACTTTCCCAGGAGTAGATTTTGAACAGATCCTTATCTTAGAAAGCAATTTCTATTTGCTTATACATGACTGGTTGCACATATAGTGGAGCAGCATAAGAAACTTTCCCAGGAGTAGATTTTGAACAGATACTAATAATTTAAGAAAAATAGGAAAAAACTCGTAAACATCATGTGTAAGATACAAACTTATTAAAAAGGGTGTTTTAATTACGCTACTAAAGTTTTGTTTTAGAAAAATACAATTTTGTTATTTCCAAAGAGGCCATGGACTATACGCCCAGGGTAGAGATTTCTCTACGCCTACCATCAGGTAGCCATCATGTGGTGTCCATCACGAGGATCGGGTACAACGACAACTAGGCATGGTAGATCAGATCCGATTCGAAAAAGAAAATTTTCTTTTTATGAATTTTCTACCGTTAAAAATATGGTTAAAGTTGTAAAAATCAATGCACTAAAGTTTTAGGGCGTTACCTTATCTTTAATCCATCAAGCAAAGGGTAAAAAATTAAAAAAAATAATTTTTTTTTAAAAAATCACATGTCTCGTATATGATCAACCCAAAACAGGATTTGCTTTGGGTTGAGCATGCCACGTGGCATGTGATTGGGCCATCAGGCGCACAAGTCATCCTGTGCGCCTGTGCGTATACTCCCCAAAGCCACTTTACAAAAACTACAATAAAAATGTATTTTAACAAAATGACAATTTTGATAACTATAGTGTGAAATGGGAAATTTTCGGAATCGACCACCATTGTTTCGCATTTTTCAGCATTGGACCTCTAATTTCACCTTTTGCATAATAGATTAGCTTGAAGTCATGCTAAGTTAAAAAGTTGTAAATACCTTTGGGCGGTACTAAACGCCTTAGTATCATTAATTACTTTGAATCCCATGATGGAAATTAGTTTTCATCCTAATCTTCGAGGGAATTGATCTTAAGATCAAATGTGTACTATCAGATTGTCAATTTTACTAAAAAAGATACAGTTATTATAGAGGAGCGTTGGAGCTCTTCTAGAGGAGAGCTGACAATCCCTAAAGGAGTGTTGATGCTCCTTTAGAGGAGTGTTGCTCCAAAGAGCGCTTAGAGGAGTGTTGACGCTCTCCTAAGGGAGCGCTGGCTCCTCTAGAGTAGTATTGACGCTCCTTTAAAGAGCATTGGCTCCTCAATGGAAGTGATATTGCTCCCATTTTTTTGTAGAAAAACTTAATTTATTTTTAACATAATAATGGTCAATATTTAACCTAACTATATCTTTTTTGTAGAAAAAAATTGATTTATTGATACACAAAATACAGACAAAGAGAAGAAGATAGCTGAGAGAATAAAAACACAAAATAAGGTACTAAAATCAAGAACCGAAATTTCTTAAAAAAAAAAATACAAAGGCCCATCATAAACCTTATTACTATTCTTTTTCCATAGAAATTGAAAAAAAAATTAAAATTGGTTACCACCTACAGAACTTGATCACTGGAGATTGACTTTGAAGTATAATCTGCCCTTCAATCAAACCCTTGCAAGGGTTTCCTAAATAACTGAGTTTCATAAAGAGTTGAAAAAGAAGTCTTGCTAAAGCAAAAGCTTCGGATTTCTTTTTTTTTTTTTATAGGAAAAAAGCTTCGGATTTCAAAAGCAAATAAAATTTGCTTTTGGGAAATTGAAGAAGAAACAAGAAACACTAACAGACCTCTCTTTCATCTTCTTCACCCTCTGAGCCAAGTCAGTGCCAAGTCAGATTTTCTCTGGTTCTTTGTCATCTCATTCTCTTTCAATCACTTCTTCGTTCTCTCTGCAACCACAATAAAAAATCATTGATTGCCTTAAATCAAATAATGGAGATCGTTTTTCGTCCCAAGCTTCTAACAATAGATCTTGAGATCATGGTACACCTATTAGATGGTCACATGTTGATTCCATGTGGCTGATACCGATACTGAGACCAATCCCGATATTGTATCGAGGCCGATATATATCGGTTGGCCAAAAAACCAATATATATCGGTATCGGCTAATTCTTGATACATTTCTTCACGTAGTCATAATTATTGACTTAAAAAAAAAATATATATATATATATATATATATATATATATATATATATATATATATATATATATATATATATATGAATTATTTGCGAATTTTCGGAAAAAATCCAAAATTTTTAATAATTCGCGAGTTTCCCAAATTATGTGCGAATTTTACGACTTTTTTTCCCGCATTTGGTCAAAAACTTTTATTTTTTCACTTAAAATTTTTTTAACTAGATATAATATCGTGTGCCACATTGTTTCCAGTTATTTTTTCGGATGAAAGATTGAAACAAAAATCGAACCGTCCTATTTACAGTGACCAAATTTTTAACGGCACCACAGCTGAAACCCATTAATTGCTTTGAATCATCTGATAGAGATCATTTTTTATCTTAATCTTTTACATAATCAATATTGAGATCATGAGAGTACTGACAATTAATTATTTACCTCATGTGATATACATCACAAAAAGTTTGAAAATTATGATTGAATATGATGTGTACCACATAATTTTCAGTTACTTTTATGGAATGCGTGTCAGGTGAGATAGAAAAATTGAGCCTCTAATGATACGCCATTGATGTAAGGATCCATTATGTAAAAGATTAAAACGATAATAGAAACAGTCTATTTGCACCCATTGAATTTTAAAGGCACTCTAACCAAAAACCATTGACTATTGTGAATGAGATCGTTTGTTGCCCAGTCTTCCCTCTCTGTCCGAATCTTCCTCCCCGAATCCTCCCTAGATCACTCCTCCGATCCCCAATCCAGGCCCGACATTAAGGTTCCCGATCGAAACCTTACCTCATTTTCGCCGGAACTTGATCAGAACCGCCGAAACAACTACGACAGCGGCGAGATCCATAATTCCAGCTACCGTGGATACTCTCCGGCTTTGGATTCTCACCGGTTGGTGAGTCGGAAACTGCAAGTGATCTTGCAGTTTCACAGTGGGGGTTTTGTCTCCGGGAGCAATGATTCTGCAGCGAATGACTTTTTCTGCCGTCGAATCGCGAAGATTTTGGATGTAATTGTTATTGCGGTTGGGTATCGGCTTGTGTCTGAGAATCGGTATCCGACAGCTTTCGACGATGGGTTGAAGGTGTTGAATTGATTGGAAAACAGGTGAATCTAGTGGAGTGTAGTAAATCGATGGGGAATGTGAGGAGTTCAGGTGGTGCAGATCTCAGGAGATCGGATGTTCATCGGCATATTGCTGATACTTTCGGTGCGTCGATGGTGGAGCCTTGGTTGGCTGCTCATGGAGATCCTTCCAGGTTTTCGCTTCTCTTATGGTTAAAGTTCTAATTTTTAGGTTTTTGTATTCAGATCTGGTTGTTTTCTTATCTGTTTGAACATTCGTTGCATTTTATTTGGATTTTTTCTTTTTACTGTATCAACTTGATCTGAAATTTTAAGTTTCAAAAATATATTTGTATTTTTTGGGGTTTATTTGATTGATTTCATTTTGGGTTTTAAAAATTAGTCAAATATGTATTCAAATTTATTTGAATACATATTTGAGATCTGCAAATGCCACAGATGTTTGGGATCTGCGGTACACAGACCAATCTCAGTCCATCTACATGGTCAAAAATGTAGGACGGGGATTTTGCAGATATTTGAGATTTGAGTCTGCCCGTAAGTTTATTCATGCAGATGAACTGAGATGAGCACGTGTACCTGATACAAATTGTTTGATTATCTGAACTCCTTGAAGGTAGATTTTGTTTCTGCATTTTTGTTAAATCTACCCCCACTTTTTATTCATCCACCTATTTTTCACTTTTAGTTAATTTTAAGTCGAACTTGCCCCCATACAAAAGAGAAGTTGAAATGATTATGGGAATAAATTGTAAACTGGGGTGGATGCCTCAAAAGGTGGGGGTGGATTTCTGATTAGCCTCTTTTTTTATAGATATAATTAGTTACAGTATATATTACCTTCATAGTGGATTTTATTTTTTTGGCAATTGCAAATAAATCAGTCGATGTTCAGATCTGGTTGTTTAGCGTGTGTGATCATTCGCCTGTATTTAATCTGGATCTCTTTTTATGAACTTGATCTGTAATTTTTAGGGGTTTATTGGATTGATTTTGCATTAGGTATTTAGGTTCACCCGCCATGTATTGCGAGTGCTACACCGACCAATCTCAGTCCGGCTACAGGAATAAACTTAGGGACATGCGCAGATCTTAAAAATCTGTAAATTCCGTGCTGGTGCATTTTTGGCTCTGCAGATAGACTGAGATTGGTCTGTCTATAACGGGTTGTACACAGCTCGTGTTCCTAATACAAGCTGAAATAGTTGAGGATGGGATCATAAACCAGACCCAACCCATAGAGGGCCAGGCCTGAAATCCCCTTGACACCCCATAGAGGGGCACATTTGCTTATAATTTTTATTATATATATGCTGCTCTACCTTTCTTTCATCTTAGTTTGATATCTATAAGTTGCACTCAATGGAGGAAACACTAAGGTATTTGATAGGTGGTGCAGGGCCAAATGTTTTTGGATCAAATTCCACAGCAGCGCAAGTGACCCAACATTGTTCTTGTTTTTTTTGGCAATTGCACAGGGTCTGATTGCAGAAGGTGTTAAGGCTTGTGGTTCTTGCATAGGGTCTGATTACAGAAAGTGTTAAGGTTTGTGGCTTTCCCATTTTACAAAACGTTGAGTTGGCCAGTTGCATTGTTTGAGGCCGTGAGTTATTGTGGACTTTTCTTTCTTACTAATAACATGGGGGTTATTTATTCAGGTGGTTGCAGCAGGTGCCAATCCTGTACAAATTACTCGAGGTATCGAAAAAACTGCCAAACCTCTAGTGAATGAACTAAAGAAGATGTCAAAAGAGGTAATAACCTAAGTACACCCAAGTATTGATTTTTAAAACGTGGATTTTAGTTGGCTTTGACGCTCAGTTACTTATATTTCTACCAGATCAATTTATAAGTTGAAGGTGTTGCAATATATACATAGTGTTGATCAATGAGTTGTTGGGCATCTTTTTCCTTGCAATCTGTATTTGCTCGATCATATGGTCAGCTCAAGTAGTTGAATGGTTGGGACAGTCTAATAAGATACACTTTTAACATAGGAAATAGATGATATCTTTTTTCATTTTGGTTGAAGGACAGGCTTACAAGATGATGATTTCCTTGTTAAATTTTGGACTTAATAGTTGAACTCAACATGTTCAGAACTGAACATATTCGAAATAGGTATTCTGAAATTGCTGGTGATTATATGAACCTTAAATAGCTGATTTTTTTTTTTTTAAGTTTTATCTCTTCAGTTGGTGAGAGCTGCAAGGTCGGTGTGGTCTTCTGAAATTAGTGATCTGCTTATGTACATTAATGGTAGTCAGGTAATGGTTCTCAACTAACATTAAAATCTGTGCAGGTACACTTTTGATCATGCAGACAGAAATGTTGTATACTAGTGGAAGCTCTTCCTTTAAAGTTCAGCAGCAACAGAATTGGGATTGAGATTGATTCTTAGGGTCTAATGCTACACAAGTCAATGCGATCCTCTTGGTCTAGTGCCAGGCATGCAAGGATTTGAGATTGATTCCATGAGGTATTGGTGGTTAAATGAGGAATTTGGTTCATAATTGAGGTCATTGCTTCCTATTTTGTAACAAAACTAAAATTGTGGCTGTTATTCAAAACTTAGGAAATTTAGTTCATATATTTTAGTTTTGCCCTTTAAATAGTCATGCAGTGTATCATTTTCAGATATGAAGACTTCTTTGGTGGTAAAAATAAAAAAATTTCTGCAAAGAGGATCAGATCTTCTCAAGGATAAGAAAACCTTGGCGCAGATGAGGAAGAAGATGATGCAGACTTTGAAAACCAGGTTTATTATTTTTTTTGTCTACATATTTCTCATCTTTAGGAGATCCCACACGCATTCTAGATACTAGAAAAAAGATTCCTCATATATCTTCATTGGAAATTTTGCTTCTTAATCTAGACAGTTGTTATTCATCTACTTTTGTACATATACCCTCAATGTTTCTACAGTATTGAGCATGGTCCGATTCAATTTGTTGAACTTAGATTCCAAATTCTATCATGTATTTCTGAACATGTTCAAATTGGTGCTTTGTTTTTTGGGTCTTTGTTAAGTTAGAAAGGCAATTACAAATTTTGTTGTGATTTTTCAGGCGCATTTTGATGATGTACAAAAGGCACCCAGCTTACCGACAAAAGCACCAAGAGAGCTGAAAGAACTGGTATGTGTTTTTTTCCAGTGCTTTTAGAAGTATTCAAGAAATTTCCATTTGACTTCTTTTATGAGGACCATAAGTTTTGTGCTTAAACTATATTTTTGTTCAATATCTGCAGGATGAGAACAAGAGCAAGAAGGGGCTAGCTGAAATTTTTGAGGTCTATATTTCTAGTAGATCCTCTTCTCATTACTAGGAGGAATGTGTTGTCTCTGTTTGCTGGTTTTGACACATAAGGCTTTAATTGAATCTATTTATAGCATACTAGATTATTAGGAGACAAAGATCCTGATTTATGTAAATTATATCCTTGTATTGATTTGCTGGAGTATGTGCAGAAGACAGACCTTTCTACTGCCCCCTTGTCTTTTACCGATGAAAAAAAGAATGAGGTACCGCTCTGTTCTATTTCATCATCATAGTCCTGACTATGGTCATGCTCCTAGTCATCATGTCAGGCCTGAAAAAAGGACCAGTCCCGGTTATGGTTGTACTCCTTGTCCCAGTCCATATACCAACGCTGAAAAAAGGAGCAGCCATGCTCCTAGTCCACGTGCTAGGTCTGAACAAAGGGGCAGTCCCAATCATGATCGAAACCTCCTTCATGTGTTGCTGGTTTTAGGCCCAAGCAGCAGGTGGTCTTGGAAAATGTACCCTTTGCCTTAGTACTCGTCAACACCCAACAGCCACGCCATGTGGTCATGTTTTCTGCTGGTACTGTTTCTGTTCCCAGAAAGAACTTATTCTTTTATGCGTGAAAATTGAGCTTTGACAAAAAGTTTGGCTTTGACTCTGATGCATGGCAATCGGTTGATCTAGGCCTAAAATGACCCTTCTTTAATTCAGTTAATTCAGTCCTAAGTCCATTCTATAATTGGGCTGGCCCAGATTGGGCTAGAGAAATTTTTTTTTTTTTTTCAGTCCTAAGCCCATTCTATAAGTTGAGGCATTTCTTTTCAACATAATTTTTCTTGTTTGTCCGTGGGATAGAATAAAATTTTGGCACTCGCCTTGGCGCTTTTGTGTACTATATCGAGAGTTGTGTTTCATAATTCACCTTTAGCTGAAATGGTGTTGTGTTGAGAAGCTGCCTCATGCTGCTTTTCACACATCATTTTTAGCATGTGAATATGACTCTTTTGAAAAGCAGAACTGGAAAAACAATATGTGAGACACCTCTTCAAAGAACCTAAAAAGTGCTTTTGGGGAAATGGTTGCCAAACAGGGCCTATAGTAGTTGAGACAGATGTCCTTATAGCATTCTGTCCTTATAGCATGGCCATCCAATGTAAATTACATTAAACCAAGTATCAACCATCCAAGAGCCGATGTCCTTATAGCATGGTCCATTAAAAGCACCCTCTCCCAAGCCATTATACAACTGAAGAAGGCAATCCTAGGAGGCACAGCAGCCTTCCAAACCTCATCCTACACCTGGCTACTCTCCAGCACATACTAGGACTTAACCGGAGATCATATGAACTTCCATAACTGAGACCCCTTTACCTACTGCCAAACTGTATAGGCCTCCGAACTCCTCAGCCAAAGCGCCGTTTCCCAACAAAAATTAATGCCAAAACAGTATTCCCCCTGAGCATAGACCTTTGCCTGGTCGCTTGAATGTTGTGTTGACTCGTTCTGGGAGTTTTGATATTAAGACAGCTGAGAATGTTGTTATGTGTGGAAGCATGAGTTCAGCTTTGGAATTATTAGCAGGACCTCCTTATTGTTTGTCAATTGAGAGAGTATTTGTTATACGAGGTGGCCAAGTATTAAGGTTGGTACTTTGTTACTGATTGGCTTAATTTATGCATTGCAAGTTGTTTGTGTTAAAGGAGACATTGAGAATCTTGCTTGCAGGGAGGCTTTCAATGCGCCCGGCTGCGATGCCATCCATATCACGGAAATTAAGGCAAGCATTGAATGCAATACTTTCATCCCTCGTAGTGATTTCTCGGTGTTTCAGCCATGGTACTCATCCTTCCCGTTGGTGGAGAAATCTGTTAAATTTCCTTTCTTGACACCCGTTTCATGGTCGGGATTCTCATTAAGTTTTTCTTTTCAATAGAAATTCTTTGAACATGATTTTCTGTTGGAAAGATTATCTCAAGAAACACCAATATTCGTTGTCAAGGAAGGGAGTGACCTGCCTTTCTTGACACTCTTCTTCACCTGTGACTGCAAAAACGGCAGTAAGCAAATCGATCAAATAACAGAAATATATGTTTTTAAATTCAATAAAATAAAGTTCTTATTGATCTTTATGGCTGACATGGCATGCGCTATTTTTCATTTGCATGTCCTGGTAAAACTCTCAGTTTTATTGTTGGAATTTCTGAACCTTGAGAGTTTTGACATATATTTGTGGTACTGGTTACAGATGCTTGGAAATTCGTTGCAGAGGAAGCATGCAATAATGAAGAATGGAGTCACACCAACTTTAGATCGAGTGCGAATGCAGAGGCATGGCGCAGAGATGGATCGATTCGTCCAATTTCAGGTCTGTCTCTTTTATTAGATTTATATTTTATGTTTGCTTCTATATCTGTTTTTTAGGATTTAATAGAAAATTTTCCTGACATACATCTTTCTCTTGATAGGAGTAAATTTCTGAGTAGGTGAGGCCTCGTGACTTCAACAGGTTGCAGCCATCTAGGCACAATCGGATGATGGGATTTCAAAGTTCATGAAGTTGCTCAAAGTAGCTTCAGATCAGCCCACCATCTTTTTAGCTGTATTGCTGAGCAAAAACAAGGGAGAAGCATCCAAGAACTGAGCTTAATTTCCCAAGATGCAATAGGCGAATTCAGAAAATTGGTTTCCACTCTCGGCCGCTTGTCGGATCATCGAAAACAGATTCGGAAGGGACCCTTACCAAATTCCTCCAACATAAACTCAAAGGAGTTTATGGAAAAGTCCATTTCGGCCGCCCTATCTATCCTTAGCTGGCAGGTAGGGGCTTATCTATGTGATTCGCTACGCTTGTTTGCGCCTATCGGCTGACTCTATTGCCTTAGGTTAGCGACACTTTTCCGGTAGTACGAATCGCTACGCTTCGCTTGTTTCTATATGAGAATATGCACCTTGGTTGCTGCGCTCCCTGCGGGTAATAGTAAGAGAGTGAAGAACGAACGATCCTCCAAAAGAGTGATTGAGTCCGACTCAAGCGAGTGAGTGGAAGGCGTGGCAAGAGAGCGAGTTCGACTCGCGAACGATCAGCAAGTGAAGGACCGATCCTTTAGCGCCAGTACTGTTGTGAGACTGGTACTTGGCGGTTCACGAGCAACATATAGACTAAGGTTGCCCATCCCTCCCTCGCTCCTTTTTGAAGGCCCACCGCTCTCGTTCCTCTCCCGGTGGTCAAGTGACTTCGTTCCTCCATAAGAACACCGAACGCCCAAGCAAGCCAACCAGCCCAAAGCATAGTGTTGAATCTGGATCTCGTGTTCGACTCTATTGGATCAAGTCGATACTAAGCCTTCTACTACTATGGAGAGACTAAGCTCTATTTCAAAGATTGGACTCTTGTCGATTAGCCCCTACTAGTAAGAAGTCGTGAGCCAGGTTCCCTGGATCCATTCTGACCTAAATGGATGAATGAAGAAAGGGGCGGGCAGATACGACGGCCACACACACCTCTTTTTAGCCGACTAAAGCCGGATCCACTACACAGCTAGGATCAGAGAAAGATTGAGAAAGCAATCTAAACCTACTCTACTTTGATTCAAAAGGCGAACAACCCCCTTCGATCAATGAATGGATCAAAGAAGGAGGCTCTATCTATGTCATCGTATATAAGGGAAGAAGCCCGCCCCTGATCGGAGAATGAAGAAGCGCGCCCAACAAGCAAGGCCCATATCGGTTAGGGGTTAGGGCGCGCTAGCGCAAAAGCCTAAGTCATTAATCTTAAGACTTAGTATTACTTAGTACTTAGTATTACTTAGTAATGAGCACGCCTTTACCCCTTTCTTGCAAGTTTTCTTGCTCATTATTAAGTATTACTTGTTCTTCGTTTTCTTGTTGCATCTGTTTTCTTGCT
>CM037589.1:150992085-151004430 GCA_021018995.1 Chloranthus sessilifolius
ACGGAATACTTATTGAAATCTTCTAGAAAGAGTCGACGGACTCTTCTAGTCTCCCCGGTCACCGAGGGTGGCGGCCCGCACAATGAGCTCTTTTTGTTCGTCGAGGAGGGCCCTCTTCCTGTCTTCCAGACCGCGAATGCGGTCCCGGATCAATTGCATCGCTCTTCCTACGGCCTCAGGATCGAGAGCAGGCGGATGCTCCCAGAACAGACCCTGCATTTGCTCCCGTTGGAGCTTCTCGTTTTCCACGGTTTGTATTTCTTGTTGAATTCTCTCAAGTCTTCCAGCGATATCCATGGCTAAAGCTCTTTCTTGCCGACTTCTAAGGCCCCGTCTCCCTTTGCCAAATAGAGACTGAAAAAAGCTTCTATTTATAGGCGTTGGAGGCCCTTAACCCTTTTCTTAGTAAGATAGGTTGTCTTGGTTCTGTAACATGGATCATTTCAAACCTGGCTTTTCATGAATATTGAACCCCATCCACTAGATTTTAGTGCGCTGAATAATTGTCCTTTCCCCGTACGGATTTGAGTACGAAAGGCCCACCCCAAAGAGCGAATAGTCCTTTGTTTTTCGCGGGTATCGCCACTTGTTAGCATGTAACCCCTCCCCTAGCGGGAAATTGAGCACTCCCGGCGAATGGAAGACTTGGTATACAAAGATCGAACTCAAAATATGTAGCTCGTCTTTACTCTCTTTATCTCTATTTGCTGCTATTTGCTCCAAGTATTCTGCTCGTACCGTACCTTGTCACCTAGTGAGTTCCGTAGACTACTGAGAGGGTACCCACGGTACACGGGATTCTCCTAACCCTACGCGCTTTACTGTTCGGAGAGTAAACCATAAGGGAATATAGAAAGAAGAAGGGAAAGGTGTTTAAAGCTCTTTGCTACCCTGGCTAGTATAAAATGTGCCGTTGACCCTAGCCCTCGGAGAGGATAAAGAGTAGAGTTGTTTTGACTCATTAGCATGAAAGAGTCTGTTCCCACGTAACTTCAACAAGTTTCATTCTTACTCAAAGACCGAACTGGGAATAGAAGAAGAAGCCTCTAATTACCCAGATCAGTTTCAAACTATACTCTAATAGCTCGTAGGGAAAGACGCAATTACTAGCGGCAACAAGCACCCTTAACGTTTAGGCACGGAAGCCTGAAATAGATCTTTTTTCTTCCCCCCTTTGACCTTAACCGATTTTTTTATTTCTACTAAGCTTCTCATAGGAGGACTCTTTTATTTAGAGCTACTGGAAAAAGGTACGTAAGTACGTCCCTATTCAACCTCTTGGGAAACTGCATTCGGAATTAGCGGGGTAGGGACAGTTTCACTCAGCTGAGACCAAGAGCTTCTTCTCTTTCATATGCTACATCGGCCACATCCTTTGAAGAATCCGAAGATGAATCTGGTAACCTTGCATCCGAAGTAGCGATTCCCTTCCTCGCTCAGGAAAGTAAGAAGGAAAGGCATAAAGCAAGTACTGCGAACCCCTTTAAGCACGAGATTAGACAGTTGTGATTGCGCTTTCACCCATGATGGGATTCTTTGGGCTAGGATGCTAAAGAGATGGCTATGAGAGGGTCTTAGCCTGTAGTAGCTTGACAGTAGGAAGAGTCTAAAGGCCTAACCGCAGCTATTGAATCAACTATTCTTATTCAAGCTTTCTTGACGTCTTTCTACGCGGAAAGCTATAGATTCATAGATCGGTCGTTCCAGATGTGATGTTGCAAGCCGCCGATCAACGCAACCAATATCTGACGCGAGGCCTTTATACGATTACGATAAAGATCGAGTCGATTAGTCAGCTTTGCCTTGTTGATAGGCTAAAGCATAGCAGCTCGAGAACTCACGAACTGAAGAGCTCACGTCACGAACTAAAGATGCTACGTGACGCTTCCTTCATATGCGGATACAAGGGCCCAGCCCATTATGACTAGTGAAGGCTCCTTTTTTGTTTGCTTTACTTCCCCCCCTTCTTTTTTTTTCATAAGTGGTCATATTCATCTAGTTTTCTCGCTTTAGGAGTCTGAACAAATTGAAGAACCTAATGGATCCAACTTATAGAAGGACCCGAACCCGCGTATCGCCTTGGTGGAATCTATAAAAGTGATGTCGAATTGCGATATGATTGAGAGGGCCCCTCTTTTAATGATGAGTAGGATCACATCACGACAGGGAACAAGCTCTTTGCGCCCCACGTATGGCTTCTACTGTGATGTTCGATGAATAGTATGCCGAGGGGGCTGCTTGCTGTTTCGATTTCACTCGTTGAAGAATGTCTTTCCTTTTCAAAACTTGTATCTGGCGGGTTTCTAAACTATACAATCAAAAGTGATAAGGTAATATTCGCCTGAAGCGAATGGAGACCTCTCTTTATCCGCCTTCGGGCTTTGAAAAAAGGCTTCGTACCATCAATCATATATAGATAGATTGACTCGCGGCTAGTAGTGTGCGACAAGCAGACCAAACGCCTCCCTTGACCTCCCGGCTGTAAGTCAGCCAGAAAAGAGACTTGCTTTTTCCCATCTATTACAACGCCCCGCCGAAGTAGTTGGTATTTCAATCTTATAATAATCAGAATACGATCGACGATCATTTTCTTTTGTTAATAAAATAATAATACAATCATCGTACTTCTTTTTTATTGAAACTTTGAGCTATTTGCTATTTTCCGGAGAGGAAGCTGTTTTTTGTTTGATAGAAAGTTCGCTTCCCCGTGATTTGACTGGTTTCACAGTGGTTCGTTTATTCTTTTGAAAGGCCATGCCCCCTCACTAACGTATCTTCAATGCGCAGCCGGGTTATCTTGATGGATCTCTCCCAGCTCCTCCTATTATAGTTGAATGAACTCCTACGCCTGGAACTCCTCTTTACCGCATTTCTTCCTTATGCAAGAGCTACTGCAAGAGTCATGTTCACTGCTCCTGCACCTCCAACTCCAACAGGAACTTCCGCATCTCTATTCGCATTTTCCATCTTATCATATCAAGTAGTCTCTACGCTTGAAAAAAAGCTTTTTGATCGCATCTGAAACGACAACAAGTGTGTGCATTTCCTATCAAAGCCCTTGAACTAACCTTTTAGGCACGAAGGGCATTCTGAGGCTGAATCGTGTGGATTCACCAGGCACCCATATATATTGATTTGTTGAAAACAGCTCCTTCGTCTACCGCGCCTATTTGTATTGCTACAATCATGCTTACCGATATGCAATGAACAGGACATATGGCCGGGCAGGACGGCTTTGCTTAAGACCTTTATGCTACCAGCCTCTGCTATTGACACTCTTTCTATACTATACGAGCTGTAGGATCATGAGCATCACCCACAAAGGCATACATAGAAGGCAGTTTCTCACCCGGGTCGAGATCTGAGGCCGGTGCGGCAACCCATTGATCCACCGGAATAAAAGCGAGCTGCATTGGGGTTAGCAGCATTTAAACCAAAAAAGCGCGTCAGCTTTCTTGCTGCGTAGCGATCCTAAGAGAAGATCAGAGAATTGAAGAGCAGAGCCAATCACAGATTAGGATCTCGTCCCACCAATTTCAAATGGCGTTGAAACTACCCCCAGAACGACCGGGTTGTAGTTGAACCATCTCCGGTGAGAGACTTGGTCAACCGAGTCGAAAAAGAAGCACCTTGCCCATATTGATACCCCGTTTAAGGTATTCCAGTTGCATATCGGTATCTATACGCCTCTACTTCGGTTTGATAGCTTGTTAAGGAGCCAGCACCCCTTAGCCCGGTAGGGGGGGAAGGAGAAAGCAGTACCCAATTGTGGGAACATCAGTTTATGCAGGAACAGCGGTGAAGAAAGCAGCATCTCCGCCACCATATCCATATGAAATCCCCCCGGCCCTCCTGTTTACCTCATTGCAGGGGCTGCACCATCACTAGCGACAGAGTCATTACCAACAGCTCAAAATCTTCTAGTTACGGATCGGTAAGGCCTTGGATGACTTGTTCCTCATATTGCCTCAGGGTCATCAACTGAAACTACTGATGCTTACTCATATGCTGGCCGGTCCGGTGAAATCCAATGGGATCTGCCTTAGTCTATACCTATACGGGTAGTGCTATTCCAATTGGTTCAAGGTAAGCAGCTGAAGCAACTGCAGGGGGTACCTATCCAACTGTCTCTGCCGCTGGCATTCCTTGTTTGAGGCATAGCGTTCCTTCCCTTATCAGTTTGAGGTAAAGCTATGGCGGCGAACAAGGATTGAAGACGACGTCAATGCTGGACGACCCGCTATCTCTACATGGGATAGACTTCAGAAAGAGTTAAAGGAAGAAAAACCAAGCAATTAGTAAGGAAAGCAAGGGCTAAGAGCACCGACCGGAGGGAGGAGATTCTCTAGACCAAGCAATAAATAAGGAAAGCAAGGGCTAAGAGCTAATCCGGCCGGCCGGTCTTTCTATACCAAGCAATTAGTCAAGAAAGGAAGGGCGAAGCGCTCGGGCTTGGCCTATCGGCAGCCCTTCGCTTGCGGAGATAAAGGAGCTACTCTTTATACCAAGCAATTAGGAAGGAAGGGAGAAGCGCGAAGCGCCGACCGGAGAAGGAAAGCGAACAAGGGAAAGCTAACAACAAGGGAAGGGAAAGCCAAAGTTGAACTGAAAAATGATATCGAAAGCCCTAGATATAGATGTCCGGGAAGTGCTTCCTTGGATTAAAGCACATTCCGGGAGTGAAAGGTCATAGGGCTCATAGACATTCTATATTTCCGATCTTTTCTTTATGGTAATAGGGGGATCATAGATCTCTCTTTTCAAACAAAGTTGGCAAAGTGAGAACGCTGGTTCCGCAATAAATAACCAAATCAATCCAATTCTCAAGGGGAGAGGGGTCCGTATCCATTTTGGGACTTAACTTAAGGATTTAGGGATCCCTCAAAGGACCGGGTTCAGGCTCAACCAAGTCTTCGTCCACTTTTTCTTGAACCAGATCCATGCCTTGGGCTTGAGTCCCAGCTTCGGTAGGAGTCCAAACAGCATTATCCATTTATAATTCCTAGAATATATATATATATATATATTTTTACAATTGTGTTCTCGAAGACAACTTATAGCAGGCTCGAGAGACCTCTCCCTGAATTCCTCGATCCGGTTGGTGATGACCAGCTACCCAGTCCGATTTCTGGTTCTTCTTCCAGATATTGGGGGAAGACCAGCTTAGCCTGCTACATCAAAGAAAAGTAATGAGTCGTATATTAGTATAGATGGCCTCCTCCTCGGTTCGCTTCTGAGGATCTCTAGTTGGCGGGGGCAGCTAACAAGGCCTACTTCTCAACCGGTTCACCAGAAGGGCTGCTTATGGAAGCTAAGGTGACTAATTCATCATAAAAAAAAAATAGTCAAAGGCAGGAAAAGACTACAATGCCACAAGCCATGTACAAGAGAGAAAAGAAAGTGCATCTCACTACCAGTGCCGTCAAGATCGGGTACAAGCACCTCTGGAACAGCAAGTTCAACTTTTGGATGCTTAAACAACCAAACCCTTTCCTGCGCCTCTGCACCCTCCATTCATCTTCGGTTAGCGAGAACACGGAAAAAAAGAAGTTTCGGCCTATTTGTTATTCGGGCAGGTGTCCTCTATTTCGCCAGGAAATTCGTTTTCGGTACGGTATGGAATCAAGATGCCCCTTATCACCATCTGAGCTAATAAAAAGGAGGGCGTCCAGAGTCCGGTTGGACTCTTGGCGTGGAGGTGGTTCCTCCAAGGTGGGAGCACCTGTTGGTACCCGTCTTCAAGAAAGGGAAGAGTAACCCTCTCCCTTGAGGCGAGTTGTTGGGCATTGAATTTAACCCGTCTCAAAGATTCCAATCCCGGGGCCTACTCCAAGCCTGGATCTCTTGTGTAATAAATATAATAAACAAAAGTAGGTTCAAACAAAGTCTTGGTTAGCGGCTCGATGAGATTGCAGTATTTCATACTGACTCGTAAGTTGGCATTTCAGGTTTCGGTGACTCTTCCTTCTCTTCCTAAAGCCTATAGTTCTCTTCTCACTAACGGAAAACTAAGATACCTTCGCGCACCGAACTAGGGCATGGTCTCTTGCTTGCATCTTCTCTTCTCTTTCCTGTTAAATGGAAGATTTAGGCTCAAAAGAAGGGAGGTTGGCAGAACCTCCATTCATGCTACCGTTCTTCCTGGGTTCGACTCCCGGCCTGAGCTTCCATCTCTTTCTCTTGGTCAAAAGGCATTTTTTCAGCACTAGTTGCGCGAGAAAAGAAAAGGAAGGTGCGGAGCGTCTTCTAAAATCGATACGTGCCTGCTACTGCGGAATCGACGCACCTTCTAATTCTAAGACTCTTGTTTCCTTTAGGAGCGGAAATGCCGACATCTACTATTCCATCAAAGAGCCTACTCGTCGTAAGCCCTTCTAGTTCATCTGCATCAGCTAATATCGAATCGCCTGTTGTGCCCCGAGAATGGTCTGTTGCGGGCTATCATTCGTATCTTAAGGCAGTTCAGTTACTTCCATCAACAGGAAAGTCATCAGTCCCTTATTCTTGAACAACCTATGATGATTCATTTCCTCTTAGATTACCCGTCTTTTTGGGCAAAATCTCATTCCCCTTAATAAATAAGCAGATTCAATAGCATTGGACTAACTCGGGAAAGCTTTAGTAAAGCAGTACTGATCCCCGGGGATTCCTTCCAAGGAAATGGGAATGGATATAAGGGCACTGGCTATTTATGGATTGGTGCACTCACTCCCTTTATTTACTATTGGGATATTGATGCAAAGAACCCTCTCGCCGGCCGATCTTCGTCTCCTCTTTTTCGAATCAACCGTAGAGCTAGTATTGAAAAGAGGTGGAATTAGGCTGCTGGCAGATCGGTTTCCTTAGACTCAAAAGGGATCGATAAGCCTTTGATGTTGATGCAAGTGAAGAAGAATGTTAGAGATTCAAAGTAAGGGCATTCTTCCCCTTATTGAGCTCGGCTAGGTAGGAAAAACCTCAGTAAAGATAGCACCTATGCAAGGCACAAAGCCTCTCTAAAACCCTAGATGCATCGAATCCGGGCTTAGCATAAAAGACTTCTTTTCGAGAAGGAAGTAAGGCATTGAAATTAGGAAAGGAAATGGCATTAGCATTACTACTACCAAAGCCAGGAGCCGAAAAGAGATAGATGTGCTTACTGCTTCGAAGTGACATATAAAATAGTAATAGAATGGATCCCCAATAGCTTTTGACAGCAGACGAATCTGTCCATCTATTCGATTAGCTCATTGCCAATTGATAAGAGACGATAGCATCCGAAGAAGCTCATGCCATCAAACAAAAGAAAAGGAGAGAAGAGCAGTGACTACCTTCTTTCATGCCTTTTCAACTGTTCTGTTTTCGCCTTCTCAGCTCTTGGAGCTGCTAGAGAATGCCCCGTTAGAATGGGCAGGGACAGTCGATCATTGCTTTAATTGCCTGGGTTTTGTTTTGGCACTCTAGTTAGCGACGAAGGGCTTGTTTTCAAGCTGTTAGAATGGCGTGTGACAGAAAAGGAAGCAGTATAGCAATAGCATTAGCAGTAGGAGTAGGATGAGCACTAGGCTAAGGCTTAGAAGTCGCTAGCTAGATGTCGCGTCTGAGGGTGTAACATTGATTCGCGTCTTAGGTTTCGCCCTTCGAGGCATAGCTCAGGAAGGGCTCCAGCGTTTATTAATAAATGTTGTTTGCTGGTTTAAAAAAGATCTTTTAGAGGTTTCCCCCCTTGCCCTTGAAGGGAATAAGGACTGAAAGCTTTCTTCGCTACATGGGAGCAAGTCTGTTGTGCGTGGCTCTTTCAAAGAATAGCTGTTAGAGAAGAGATAGATCTTACGTAAGCCAAAGGCTATTTAAGAGGAATGCTTCAACAACTCCCCCCGAGGGTGAGGTAGACTTCCCTATCCTTAAGGAAAAGAGAAGATCTCTTGCTTTGCCCACAAGCCCTACTAGCGTAGCAAGTCTGGTCGCTGGTGTGTTGTTCGTTCTATCGATAGGCTCCGATTCTGATTCTAAATTATATTTGATGTTCTGGAATGAATCTGTTCTAAAGAAAGACCTGCCTATACTGAAGAGGGGCTGGTTCTCTTTCTTGATAGCATGGCTTTCACGCTCACCGGTCCGGGAAGAGACTCCCTTGACACTTGGCATTGCTTCCTTTCATCCACGAGGAGGGAGATTGAGAAAAGTGATCTCTCAGCGGCGAAAACTCTTTGTTCTTAGGAATCCCCTTAGTTCTCTGTTTAGCGAAAAATCCCATATTCAGATTATCCCAATATCTAAATCTTGGTCAAAATAAATCGATGTATGTCTTTGTGTTCCACCCAGCCATGATGCATGACAGGAGAGAGCGAGCACAAGAAAGGGGCCGGAAATCTTGGGATCAAAAGGTTGTTCTAAAGGACTGTAAATCCTTGCAGGTATACTTTGAAAAAGACATCTCTGTCTGAACGAGCAATGTCAATGCTTCTTCTGGCCCCATCTCGCCAACCTTTAGGAATATATCCCTTCTATACCACACCACTCAAAAGAAGCAAAAATCCCATATTCATATATGGAATCGCTGCGCTGACTCGCTAGCCCTTATAGAATGAAGACTCAGCCGCTCTAGTACACCGAAGCACAGAGTCGCTTGTCATCGAGAGTTGGAACATGATGAACTATCACCAGTCAAGACGAGGAAAATGACAAGAACGAGGGGAACCATGGTATTATGATTTCTACAATTACCTCAAGGACGGGTTCATACCCGAGTACGCCACTCGTGGTAAGAGGAGAGCCAGAGCCCGGAGGGAGCTTGCCCGACGATTTGTGATCTTGGATAAGTCCTTTAGGTCCTTCAAGGGGTATTCGCCCTCCCTTACTTAATAGGAAGAAGGAGCGCATATTGTTGAACAAGCCTCATTCACGTGGGTACGGAGGACACGTCAACAGCCAAATGCTTGCCAACAAAATCAAGAAAATCATGGAAACCCTATTACAAGCAGGGTGTAAAGAGATGTCAGAAATGTCCACTACTTTGATGGAGAGTTTTCTTTAAAACTGCTTCATCATGTAGAATGGCGGGTCCGACCTCTTCAGTCTCCAGAGATGAGACGGTGGGGCCTACTGTGGAAAATCTATGATTTGGTTGCAGGGAAGTCTTCTGCCTATTGTCCGCTGGTATTATCAACTAGAATAAGTTCCAGCACATGGGTTGGGGTTCAAGTCATACGCGAGCTGTCCACGTTCTCCTCTTTTCATTGCCCCATTGAGTAAGGGTGTTTGCTAAAATGTCGAGTCTCGGTTCCGTACTCTGGCCTTACAGCTGGAAAAGCCATCTTCTTAAGAAAAATGGGTCAAATTGTGTGTGTTCAAGGGTGACATTTGAATCTCAGATGTGCCCTCGTTCCGGTCGGGATTACTACTTGAACCAAACTCATTGAACGTGCTACTGCGCTCGAGGAAGTGATCAAAGAGCAAAAAGCCGAGTTTTCGTTCCCACTTGTTGATTTCATTTATTTGCGGTGGAAACCTCTGAGCCAGGTCCTTGCTTTACATTTCTTTTTGTATTTCTCTTTCAACGGCATTGGCTCTTGTAAGAAAAATCCGATCACATCTATGTATTTTATAATAAGTCTTCCTGACCTGACCGCTCGAGTTCTCTGGAGTCTGTGGCAGCCTGTCTCGGGTGAGGTCTGAGGTCAAGGTATGGGCAAAAGGAGCCCACGGAGCGGTATAGTAAGTTCCTTCTTCGTCTTTTGCTTGTCATTGGATTGGAAGCCGCAGGCGATGCCTTCTTCAATGACAGAATTTATCTTTAGCAATCAGCCATCAGCCCTCTTCAAGCTGTCGAATATAGATTGAAGAGGGTGGTCGTAGATCAGGGGAATCAAACAAATCCCATCGCTCCAACCAACACATTTATAAGCTAAACCTCATGTTTTGCCGGATGACAGGACGGGAAAGGGTAGCAGATCCTTTCTTCGGAGGGAGTCTCTATATCCTTTTCCAGATCCATAAAAAGATTCTCCAGTTGCATCTTTACTTCCATTGCCGGGAGCATACCTCTGGATTTTTGGGCCTGGGGATCACCATTAGCATTAGCGCGGGGATAAGGAAACCCTTGGTCCTATAGAAAAGAGAAGTATGGGCCGGTGGGTGGTTCAGGCAAGGATTGAGAGAGACGATTCTAAAGCGGCTGAAGAATTCATTACTGCTGAAAATGGCTTATTGTATGGCCAACATTCCCTACGGGTTTATCCTATCCCATTGTGTCGTCAATTGTATTACCGGTCGCTCATCAGCCGACAGTTTCTTTTGTTGATGCTCCTTGCATTCCGGAGCCTGGAGAATGACTTGACTTGTGAGTTTACCCGCCGCTCACATGACAATGGAGTTTTCTTAAACAAATGAAAATGCTTCCGTTGCTATAAAGACCAAATTATCTCCCCGTTTCTCAAGTGGCAGCGGTGAGGACACACCAGCAAAGGCAAAAAATTCCGATCCAGAGTGGTGACGCTGTGGAAGAAATCCCTGTAAAGGGCCTTAGAGAGGTCAAGGTCAAGAGATGGAAAATGAGAAAGTAGAAGCTGGCAGCCCCGGCCCGGCAACGTTAAAGAACTAAATTGGGCGGCTCCGAGACGACAACGGGCACCTCAAAAGAAGATTGACGATAGAGTGGCTCATTTCAAAAGGATCCCGGCACTTATATCCGTCTTTGTTGCGGACCGGAAGGACAAGTCCTTTGAACCCGTTTTTGCCGGGATTTCCCTTACCGGCTCAGTCAGACTGAAGCAAGGTCATTTGTGAACTCCACTCCCCGGGAGGGGACACCGGTCAGGAGCGAACGAACAATAAAGGTCGGGCAGCGGATACCGGAGGGAGGGGTAGACAAGAAGTTTGAGAAGTGGGAACCTCATCGTCTATCCCTCAGTCTTTCTTCCCCATCCGATAAGCCTTTTCCAGTCTCCATCTCTTATCCCACCACCTAAGGCAAGTGAAGGGCCAACATTTCATTCTGCCGGCCCCCATCCTGAACCTCCCGTTCGTGAAGATGCCTCTCCCTCAACGCAAGTGAATCCGATCTGGGTTGTGATGTGCTAGAATCCGCAATGTCTTTCTTTCAAAGAGAGGATAATGACGCATTAATAGAAGAGCAAGGTTTTTAGTTTATCCCTGCTTAAACTTCTTCTATATAACTACCATGGACTTCCCTTCCACCATTTCCCGAAAGAAGGTTCTGCCTGCTCTGCTATCTTGCCAGGTGCTAGAAGATTGGAATCATGCTTGATAGGCCCTGGCTTTCTTCCTATTTAGGACATTGGGAGATTCATCCCGAAAGGGGATCCCCCCTTGATAAATGGTTGACCTCTTTATGCCCGCAGAAGAATGGAGACATGTCCTGGGATAGATGTAATAAAGAATAGCCTTCTCTCTTTTGCCTCTTCAACCTCCAGGATCAAATGAAAGTTAAAGAGGTTTTACGTGTTCATTTCATATCAATCCCTGCTTCATCCTTACTCACCGAAGCCAGGCTTGAAGCTGTGTATTAGGGTAGGGATTGACTTTCTCTTCCGTCTGACTAGAAGGTAGGACAGTCTTGTCTATTTACGACTGTGATTTCTGCCTAGCTTGCTCAGTTAAGTATACTTTAAGTTCAAGCAAGGGATCAGTAGGAATCTGACTCCACATCGCTAACAAGCCTGTGATCGAATAGCGTAGAAAGAAGTGAATGGCGTGGCAGTTAGGACTTTACTTAAGCATAGAATATGAATGCTTTGGCTATCCTATCCTTTCACTAAGATGCTTTCGTCAAAGAAGCTATCTTCTTCCTAGTTTTGTTGGAGGAAGGACTGACTGAACTGAGTATGAAGTAGGTCGTCGAAAGAGGCCTAATAAGACTCCTTCTTCTAGGATTTTGCCTAGTTAATACAGAAATAAAAGTCTCATTTCCTTTCCTTCAATGGACAAGAAAGCAAAGGCTCGATACCTTCTATTTCCTTCTAGTCTAGCAGCATCCTTGGGCACTCATCAAGTACTCCAACTATACTATAAGAGGCAGATTTGATTGGCTTGGTGGAAACTCAAGTGAGGAGTGGAAAGGGTCAAGTAATGGGAAGTGAAGTTTTGCATGCAATCCGCGTAAAAAATGGATAGTAACACCTCTCAAGTCAACAACATGACCTGTAGTTGGATCTGGAAGACTAATGCTTTCCCTAAAATTAAATTCTTCCTGTGGCCTTGCTTTCAGGGTCGGATAGCCACGAGAGAACTTCTTTGGAAAAAGAGACATCATAGAGTTGCCTTCTTGTCCTCTTTGCCACGACAATATTTCACTCTTATTCATATTCTTCGAGACGGTAAAGTGGCTAGGGATGTTTGGAATGC
>CM037589.1:151005802-151020615 GCA_021018995.1 Chloranthus sessilifolius
GACTCAGGAAGTACCAGCTGCGTTTGAATCCGGCCAAGTGTACGTACGTTCGGAGCCCAATCGGGGAAATTGCTGGGTTTCATTGTCAGTAAACGAGGAATCGAAGTTGACCCCGATAAAGTGAAGGCCATTCAGGAGATGCCGATCCCACGAACCGAGAAAGAAGGGGTTTTCTGGGAAGGATCAACTACATTGCCCGCTTCATCTCAAACCTCACTGCAACCTGTAAACCCATTTTCAAGCTGCTAGTGAGTCAATCGATCACCCGAAAGAAGGCAGCAGGCCGGATGATTAGCACTAGAGAGCGCCTGAAGGAAGGCTCGTCGAGACCTCAATCGCTGATCCAGCAAGAATGTCAGGTGATACCTATGTTGAGTCAAGTCAAATAGGCTTCCTGTTGACTATTGGTCTGTCTGCAACCGGGATTAGTGAAACCCGGACGGTAAAGGCTTTACCATGAGAGTAAGCGGAACAGATCCAATTTCCAAGCACTGAGCGGAACCATCCGAGCACACCGTGGGATATGAATCTTCACTCCCTCGCGCTTGGGTCCGAGCTTTGGGATTAATTCGTTCTTTCCTTTGGATGTTAGTGCAGATATAGTGAGTGTGCACTTAGCCTTTATTTTTGAACTAATCTCTCTTCATAAGTTAGATCATAAGATCGAAATTACGTAAGAAAAAGAAGAGAGTTTCGAGAATGGGTTCAGAAAATCGACGTCATCTTCATTGAATAGCAACTGTTGACTCTTTACGGTCATGAGCCTTGAATGAGAGTTAGGTTTCGACATATTTTTTATATAATATAAGAAAAGAGATTTCATAAATAAGATTTTTATAAGTTTGTGTATTATATTAGAATGAGCCTTTTCAAGTAGTAGCTCTGCTCCCATGATTTCTTTATAGATAGGTCTTACTCGGTATCTTGGGACCTTTGGTCGATGTCGCGTGGTTGTGATTATTGATTTGAAATTCCCTGGTTTGCTCAGAGATGGTGTGTATGAGTTCGGCGCTTCCTACCTTTGCCACTGGCACTTCTTTTTTTACAGTCCCCTTGATCCTGCTCCCTAGTGGCAGGAATGCGCTTTCCTTCGGCCTCTTCGCTTGGAGCCATATAACAGTGGCAAGAGATCCTTCTCGCATAATAGCTTTTTCCACTAAGCTTCCATATACCATGCCCTTTATATTTCTCATATAGCCACCCTCCACACCCCTTATGCCTACTTGGCGCGCTGGTAGCCTCGAGCTCCCCCCCACCTGTACAATCCTCTGCCCAAATGGTAGAACCCGGATGCGAGGTGTGAGCTTCACTCTGGAGGGGTAGGCCATGAAACAGATCAGTGCTATAATCTGAAGCATCGAATCCAAGACCTCATCGACCAGAAGTTACTGATATTCAAGCAAGAAGACAAGCGTCATTCAGAACCCTCTTCCCACTCATGAGGTCGGAAGTAGCAGCACAACTCCTACTGCAAATATGATCAGCATCGGGGAACGGAGAGTGAATCCTGCACAGCTCATCACTTTCCCACGGATTAAGGTCCGCCTTTATCCGGCAGAGGAAAATTCTTTCTTTGATGTCAATATGGTTCTCCCAGAAGCGTCATCTTCAAAGCACACCAAGAAACGTTCAAATCGTTACAATCCTCCCAAGACGACTTCCATTGGCCTTATGTGGGGGAATGGAGATATCTGCGACAGCAATGACCGCTTTTGGAATCAGGTGTACCAAGAAATTTGCTCCAGCAAGAAAGAAGGAAACCCCTAAAAAAAAATATGAGGCAAACAATCCCGGCACTGAGGGAAAGTTCGAATACCACGTTCTGCCTCCAAAGAATGCACCCCCGCCAATGATGGAGCTACAGCCAACATGGTTTTATGATGTGGAGACGGATACGGTGAATTGGGGATACCCAGGAAAAGCTCTTAAGGGAGCCATGAATCCACAGCCAACATGGCTTACTTACTGTTAGTGATTCGAAGATGCCTGCAAGAACCTCTTAAGGAATCTGACAACTCACCTCAAAATGGTCCGATGGAAAGAAAATTGCCAAGCTATGATCCCACCAGTCTGCCCATCAAAAAGAGAAAGAAATTCGATCCGTCCCAGTTCTTCCCCCCTCCGTCTTCTCTATTAGGACGAGCTCCCACGAATAAGGAGCAAGAACGATACTACAACTCGTCTGCATCTGCTTTTCCGACTAAAGGAGCGTCTTCCAGCTGGCTGCTATCTCACGACTTGGATTCGAACCAATGAAGCTACTTGCCTTTTTCCTTTAATCATTCTTGTCCCAATCCGATTGAATAAGGTCTCAACTGTCCCCCCTGAGCCCTTTCTTGCTCGGCTGAATGGAAGTCAAATCGGAGGATTCACTGGCCCCCCGGATGTACTCACATGTAGCCGTGAGGAACCCTCGATAATAGACCTTATTTCACGCCTATAGACGAAATAGAAAAATAAGTAGAGGATGATGATTTGAATGGACAGAAGAATTTCCATTCTTATTTGAGTACCTAGGGAGGGAAGGATCCCGAGCGTAGAACAAGAAGAGTAAGAAATAAGAGTTATATTGGCACGTACTGGTTTAAATCTTTCTTTGTTTGGTCAGTACATCAGCGAAGCGCTTCCCGTTCCCTCTTTTTCAAATCATTCTTTTGCCAGTTGTTGTTGGAAACATAGGAGGGAGCTCTTCCTGTATTTAGGATTTCGTATATATAGACATCCTTATTAGTTTAGTCCAAACAAAACTGGAGTGAAAACGATCCGTAGGGAATCTCTGTATCGAGAAAATGCTTTCTTTTGAACCTATATCGGCAATTTACAGGGTCGAGGGGGTTTTTCTCCCTCCATAAAGGCCTCTCTCTTATTGGCGTATAAACGGAAATGGAAATCAATCCAATTAGAATAGGAAGAATAGGCACATGCGGTTCACACGATATCTGGAAACATGGGGAGGAGCAAAGCCAATCAATCGCAGGGAAGCCGGCACTCGAACAAGTAGGCACGTTCCGCTCTTCTGTCTGATGGAATTCCGTTTTTATGCCCATGTTGTCTAAAGCTAAAACAAGAGTTTGCCGGAGGTCCCTCGTCAAAATTTCTTTCCCAAAGGAAATCTCAATAAAAATAAGTAGAGGAGTAGCTCGCACAATGGGTAGGGGTGAAGTACGCGATTGATTTCGTTCTTTATAAGAAATGTATTCCCTTCTAAGGGAGGTGCGGTGTCTGTCGGCCCGGTCATAATGATCGGTCTCTCTCCTTTCCCCGGAGATGAGGATCTCCTCATCAGGTTTCTCGGAGGCTTCTACCCCGCTCTCCTGAAATCACTATACGCAATTCAAAAAAAAGATTCTTGGATTCCGTCCTTCCCATGCCTCGAACTCCGATGATGCATGCCGCCACCTCCATTATCCGACCGGTCTGCCATGCCAGTAAAGAGAGAAAGAAATTCTGTAACATTGTTACCGGGTTAGAGAACCACCCGGACTATATAGGGCGTTAAGCCTCACCTTGGATTGAATAACTATCATTCATGGGCCAATGATGCTTGCTACCTGGCTGGCAAATAAGCGAATAGTATAGTTGTAGGTATTGCGCTTATTCGATTGCACGGTGGTCTCTCGAGCCTCCTCATACAACTTGATGAACCCAGACAAAAAACGAGCAAGAACATGACTAAGTAATACTAAGTATTGCATGACTAAGTAATACTAAGTATTGCGTTGCTTGTTGCCATTACTAAGTAATACTAAGTATTGAATGGTCTTACTTAGTCATGTTCTTGCTCGTTTTCTTGCTGCCCTAATGAGTAATGGCGCGCTAGCGCGCCATTACTAAGTATTACCTTGCTTGTTGGGCCATTTATAAGAAATTGCTTGGCTTGGAATGGGTTACCAAGCAGGCCATGGATTGACCATGACATACTACGATGCCGAATGAATCCTGACATATTCAGGATCAGCAAACATTAGCCACCACAGGAAAGGTTCTTTTGGTGACGATGAAAGGTCTGTCATTACCATCAAAAAGGTCATTCCCTTCCACCTTTGGGAAACTCCGACCATGACTGAACAAAAAATCTTCGCCGTTGCTGGGTGTACTTACCTCGAGTATAAGGCTGCATTCTTTTAAGTCTTCAAGAGGCAGAATATATGGAAGTCACATGTCTGGCATATTATTCTCGACGATCAGTTCAATCAAGAAGAAAGACCAATTTGGTTCGACCTTGAATGGTGGCCACGCTTCGGATTGAAGGCAGAAGCACTACCCAGCCAAGCCCTATTTGAAGCAACAGGGCTCACCCCTGACAAATCTCAAGAAGCTAAGGACAGCGATCTCATCCACTTCCTAGCAGCCAATGACTACCTATGGAATCTACAATGGAAGTATGAGACGATTTGGGATGGAAACATCGGGACGCTTCAACGAGTATGGTATGTCAAGTGGTACCACCGGTCCCCGATCACTTACCTCTATCAGGATTGACAATCTATGGGGGAAAGCAAACGGATATACGGCAAAGAATGGATAGCCTTAGCAGACTTATGGAAACAGAATGGCTGGCTCGATCAAATGCTTGACCAAGTTAGCTCGAGGCAGAGTATTCCACTGATAATGAGGACGAGCACTATCTATTTGCAATTGATGAACTGCAAACAGCTGAGGATTGTCCGAGGCCTACGCAGGAGGAAGGTGATCGCCATCAGAGTACTAGCAGGCCTTTTAGGGCTCATGACGCAGAATCATCAAATTTACCGTGAATAGTGTTTACTGTTTGCAGCCATAGTATTTAGGAAAGAATTATGAAATAAGCCATATGTGGCATGTGTGTAGAGTCCTGTAGCCACGTACTATAAGTGGCATGTGTTAATGTGTTTCAAGTGTGTGATGAGTGACACATGTAGTGAGGTCACCATGTAATAAATAAGGTAGTGGTGTCATCATGTCATCCACTACTTTAGTAGGAGTGTCTAGTTGTGTCGAGTAGAGGTGGCACCATGCCTACCACTACTTTTGGTAGGGAATCTACTTTTGAAAAAGTAGAGTTTGCTTGGGTATGAAGGAAGCTTATGTGTGGTGTAGAGTAACTTGGTGATAAGGCTCATGTCACATCACCTTTACTTTACAACTCATGTGCTAGTTGTCATTTATTCCCTTTACCTCTATATAAGGAAGGTATGTGGGAATGTGAGGAACATCTGAACATAACATCTTAACATCTCGGAGTTCACTCAACTCAAAAGGAGAGTTCTCTACTCAAGTCTCTTGAGAAGTTCTTCATGATCTTCTCATAGTTCTTGGAGAAGAAGGTCCCAAGCTTGTAAGTGTCCTAGTGTCTTCGTGTCTTGTAATCTCTTTCCTTGTAAGACTCTATCTTCTTTAATGATATAATGTTTTCTTTACTTATGTGTCTCTAAACCCCTTTCTCTCTCTCCCCCTCTCTCCCTAAGGATGGTTGATGATGAACTAGGGTACGCCGTGGCTATGGCGATGACCGTACGCCGGCACTAAGCCCATATGGGGTAGATGCTCACCCATCTACCCAATGCACCCGCCTTACCCTTATGATTCAACCTTATGCCAACACACCCTAACCACATCATGCCCATCTATCCATGTTCCATGTTTGATTTCCAGCTTTTGTATTCTTATGGTTTATGCCTTATGATAAGCTTACATATTTGCCAATGATGGTTGATGCGTGTTTAGATCTTGATTAATCGGGATGATAAACTCTAGTATAAGACCTGCAACATAAATCTGATTTTTAGTTCTCAAATTGATTAGTTTCGTTTACGGCTAAGATTTGGATTTAGACTTTAGAACTTGTTAATTGATGTAGTTTCTTCACTAAGCTTTGCTCTGATCTTTAATACTCGAAATTCGTTTGTTTCTTCATGCTAAGTATTGAATCCGATCTTTAGTACTCGTTAATTAGTTTCACTAGCTTAAATTATGGATGTAATATAAATATATCTTTCTATAAAGAATTATATATATATATATAATTCTATATATATATAATTTTCTTTATTTATATAAGTAAGTATATAATAAGTGCAAGAAATGTAGAACTAAATAAGTGTACCTATTCATCTTTCAACACGAAATATATGTATGAGAATAAACTTTCTTACTCTTGCTCTCCCGTCTTGTCTTTATCTTCTCTTCTAAAAAAGAGTTTCTTACGAGTTTCCGAAGGATTCATTAGAATCCAGGGATTCATAGTAAAAAATGGTGGTTCTCGGAAGATATAAAAAAATGCAACACTTCTACACTTCTATGTAATTATTATATATATTATTACGTAAGAAGTGAACATTCTTTTTTTTTTTTTTATTGAAAGATTGATTATCAATCGATTTGGTAATAACCACAGGATTACTAGTAATTCATGTCACTCTCACTATAGTCCATATCTATGTGGATATCCGTATATAACTCGTGTCTCTGTTACAGTTACAACACGCCGATTTTTTTATTTTTATTTATATAAATGGTTCAATCATAAGAATATGTATGCTGTACACCTCATTCCTCATTTACCTGGGATTGTAGTTCAATTGGTCAGAGCACCGCCCTGTCAAGGCGGAAGCTGCGGGTTCGAGCCCCGTCAGTCCCGACCTAGGATCCGATGAATCCATCAATTCATCTCTCCATTTTCTGTGAAGTGGGGGTCAAGGCTAACAAGTGAATCTGGAGGCCCATGAAGTGAAGTAATAAGCAAAGGAAAAGCAAGTCATCATTTTTCTGTTTCTGTACAATACTTCACCTTTTTTTATTCCAATCTACTCCAATCCAATTGCTCGTCATTCCAATTCTACTGATGCAGACTTTATGCAAGAAAAGAAGATTAGGGGCCCATTTGCACTTGGACGAGTTAGGAATCCCCCAACTCATCACTTTTTGGCGGAACAACAACCCCAATTTCTTGTTTCAGAGATAATGAATTGGTCCTAAATGTATCAACGTTTGTGCCCTCTTCTATTTCTATGAGTTAGTTTGGGTTGGGGATTTGGTCTGTCGAATCGTTCGATAACGTGTGATTCCATCAGAAGTCTCTTCTGTTGATCATTTACAATTCAGCCGACTCCACCACTGTGCTACGCTCCATTGTGTAGGTTTGCTTCAAAAGAAAGCCTTTTCTTTTATTGTTATTGTCACGAAACCTAACCCATTGGTTGGTCTTACTAGGTGTTATTTTATTACATTAACAAGTATTTCGAGCCATTCCATTTCGAACCAATTTCGAATACTAAAGATCACGATTTGGAATGACTCTTTCAAGACTTCTAACTCTAATGAAATTCAATAATAATTAAATAACTCGACGGTTTCTGGGGGGTCAGGGTCAGGTAGGGATAGTACAAGCCAAAAGTCTCCAGTTTGGGTATAGGAACCTATGAGTTGTTATATGTAAGGGTTCCTCGTAATTCAACGGATTGCATCAAATTCATTAAGTATAAATCTGGGACAAGGAGATAGAATCTAATCGGTCGATGCATTCTATTTCCGTATCCGTATCGAATCAATAGAAGCAATGATCCTCTACCCGGATCTTAATGAAAAGAATAGACCAACGCCAACCGAGTAGAATATATCATAAATCCCAAGATGGAAATCCCTAGACATTCTACTACATCTGACTACTGACTCTATTCTAAATCATTAAGAAAAAGATAAAAAATGAGCCAGCCCTCTTCTTTGATTTGATTATATTATATGAATTTTATATTATATTAATATTCAATAATATTCATATTGAATTCCTTTTTTTTACGAGGCAAAGTGTGAGAGAGTTTGATTTGTATAAGAGCATGATATGTCTACACCATATCTAAATGGAATCGAAGTTAAGTGTAAGTGGGATTCCGTTGGATGAATCTTGAAACGAGACATGACCCGCAGCAAATAAACGAAACTATGTAGTTCGATCCAAAAAAATTGTTGTTTCGACTAAGCAGTTATGGATGAATTGACAATTTCAATTCGAATCGACTAATTCGGCCACATTCATAGGAGTGCATCTATGTTTCTGCTTCACGAATATGAGATGGGCATTTCTAATAATATCAAGTGTTATTCCTATTTTGGCATTTCTCATTTCCGGAGTTTTAGCCCCGATTCATAACTAGAGCATGCAGCCGATTATGGATACAGATATATAGAAAGTGTGCAGTGAGGGAACAAGCAAGGTAATACTAAGTCTTACTAAGTAATGGCGCCAATCAATACTTAGTATTACCATTACTAAGTAATACTAAGTATTACCATTACTAAGTAATACTAAGTATTGAATGGTAATACTAAGTATTGAATGGTCTTACTTAGTCATCCGCGAAAGCTTAAGTCATTAATCTTAAGACTTAGTATTACTTAGTAATGCAATACTTAGTCTTACTTAGTAATGCGTTGCTTGTCAATACTTAGTATTACTTAGTAATTGGCTTTCTTGCAAGTTTTCTTGCTCATTATTAAGTCTTACTTGTTCCAATCAATACTTAGTATTACCATTCAATACTTAGTATTACCATTCAATACTTAGTATTACTTAGTAATGGTAATACTAAGTATTGAATGGTATTACTTAGTAATGTTCTTGCTGCAGCCGTTTTCTTGCTGCCCTACATGACTAAGTAATACTAAGTATTGCATGACTAAGTAATCAAGACTTAGTATTACTTAGTAATGGTATTGCTTATGCTTCTTCGTTTTCTTGCGAGTTTTCTTGCTGGGTTGAGGAAAGACTAAACCCATTTCGCCCAGGAAGGATTGATTGCGAAACCTACCAAGAATGAATTTGAATTGCAGGATGGATCATAGGATCAGATGTGATCTCTCGTGTCTCCACCATAATGCCCAGGTTGGAACATGAAATGATATTGATTGGCAAAAAAAGAAGGGAACGAAGTAACTCGACCCCGAAGGGGGGAGGGATTCCAGCTAGACTGTAGAAGCCGGTGGTTATGCTGGAAAAGGCTATTCTCGTCACGTTCAACGCGGGTGAACCAGCCAAATTGGAATAAAGAATATGAATAGGAATAGAAAGGTGTACTATCGATCAATGCCCGCTTTAGGTCCTCAAAAAAGTAAAAACTGGTTATACGCCCATCTTGAGAACTTAGGATCCTCTTTTTTTAAATGTCAAAACGCTTAGCTTAGTTTGTCGACTCTATCTCAACAAAGGAAGAATCGTTCGTTCAAGGCAAAGTCCACTTCGCTTCTTTTTCGTCATGTCAGTAAGAAAATGGTCTCAAAACCGGGAAATTTTTATCTTTTTCTTCATGTCACCCTTGTGTATTGGCATGAACAGTGCGTTTTATCGAGATTGTTGGCATCCAAATCTTGTAATCACATCTCCATGGTGAAAGAGAAGGGAACAAGCAACGGACATAGAATAGAGAGGCAAAGAAAGAAGGCAAGCTGAGGTGGAGGGAAGCTAGGATCGACTCGGTCTCTGGAGCTGTAACCATAGTTTGCGGGGGTCCGAAGGATAAAGTCGTAGCTTGTGTGTTTCTGGAATCTGGATTGGCTTCGTCTTCCGAAGGGACCCTGCCCACGCACGGAAAGCAAGCGCCAGTGGCGGTACGGCCTGAGCTATCTAGGCAAGAGTCGTCCGAGACAGAAACAAGTGGTACTGACTACACGGATGCCACTCGAACTGATGACCCATATAGGGGGAGCACGTCGCATGGGAAGAATCGGCGTGCGGGCATTGTTGCAAGTAGGCATTCTAGTAGTAAATGGACATGACAAGTAGTGGAGAGTACAGAGTACTACTCCAAGCGAGACTCGTCTAAGGGTTCAAAACCTGTGACAGCGGATGCGGACGGTACTGAATGGCGGGTTGGTGAACCAATAGGAAGGCCAGGGGCATACGGATCTTTTTAACCGAAAGAGAGGCTGAACCAAGGAAGCAACCATACTGACTGAAGCCAGAAGAAGCGCGGGGACTGACTATCAGACAGAACGGAAGAGAGGGAAGGGAGCTCAACCGGTAGATCAGAGGGCGCTCATACCTGGCCAGCTAGCCTATTTCATTCCGTCCATCTAGGTGGTTCATCAGAGCAGCTAGAGCCCTAGCCCTCGCCCACGGATAAAGTAGGGGTGTAACAGGGAATACAATACCAAAAGAATCACTATTCGATAAGCCAACAACGGATCAAACTCCGGAACAAGCCAAGCAAACTCCAGCCCGGGAAACTACGGCCAAGCATAGGATACGGAGGCCTTTTTATAGTCTCTCTTATCGTAGTACGAGATCTTTGAGAACAGCCTAGCTATTCATTACTTGCTTTCCTTTACTAATTCCTTGTAGGAAGAGGAGAAGACAAGCAGGTATGAATGCCACTCAATACACTAAAGAAGAAGAAGACTCATGCCCACCAATCCACTTCCACTAAGAAGTTAGAATGCCACTAAGAAAAGAAGGTAGAATGCCTGTTATCCTACCACTATTCATTGAGGGTGAGGTCTTATATGCATTACTCATTCTGGTTATCACCTAGCTCTTCATTACTAACTCATTCTGGTATCATACTTGTTTGACTATAGCCCCCTTCCCTGCTGTCAGCGCCTTGCACACTGTCTTCTCACTGAATTACAGCGAATCAAGCCAAAACATGAAATTGACTTCTAATACCACCTACCGGGAGAAAAGAAGTGGAGTGGCTGGATTAGTGGCTGGATTCGAAGTTCTCCTTCGCTGACTTGAGGCACCTATCGCCCTATTGTTTGAGTTGGCAAAATGGCTTGTTTTTAATTGCATTTCCGTGACTGGCACTTAGATACTGAAATTCGCTCCTACTTCATCTTGACTTTCGAGGTCGGGAATGGCTTTCGCTACTTCTTTCTCTTTCTCCGTGGATTGATCCGCTTCTGAATAGAAGAGATTTGACCGAATGAACTTCCTTCATTGAGCAACTCTAATATATAATTATTATAGATATAGAAAGTTGGATAGATTTCTTTAATTAATAGAATCTATGGAAAGATCTCCTTCTTTCATTTCCCGAGATGAACCCATTGAAAGTGAGAAAAGCTGGTTCGTAGCGCCTTCTCATCGATCTTTCTCATTCTCCAGCCTTCAGGTAAGTACCTAACTAAGCGCATCTATCTACGAGAAAGTCCCGGTTAGAATGCGAAGTATCTCAGTGCTCCAGTATTGAATGAAAGGAATGAGAAATTAGGGTTAGGAGGCGAGGAAGAAAGAGTATAGTAGGGGATTAGAACGCACGGGATTCGTTTAAGGCGTAATCCGAATCCGGATAGCTCGTGGGATTGACTGGTATTCGCTTCGTTTGCTCTGCTCTTCTTCTTCGGACACATTTGGCATGGTGCGTATTTACATATTATATAAGTAGTGGGCTCCCCTTTTTAATCAAAAAGTAAGGATTAACGGTTCCCTTTGTTTCTCTTTTCTGACTTTTCAAGGTCTATTTCTTCCTTCATGTATCCTTGCGTAAGTGAGTAGTATTGAAGCGTAAGTATCCATCTTTGATCTTTTTAAATCGTGGGTACCGAAAAGAATGGAATGTGTTGCATTCCTACGCCCAAAAAGTCCCATGTCTTTCTTGGTTGGACCAAGGCAATTACTACAATGATTATGTCGGATAGTATTTCGTCTCCGAGGCCTAAACAGCGAGATTCGAATCGGAACACCAATCCATGCATATAGAAATTCGATTCCTTCTCTTGTCCTTTGATGAAGAGGAACGGATCTGAATGCGGATAGGAACGGAATGCAATTAAACCTTCCGGAAGCAATTTCTATCAATTGATTTTCGACTTCCTTGATCGAACATGTAAAAGAGGTGAACCAGGTTCGACTACTGTCAGGCTATATTTCACGGTGGACAGAATGAGGGGGACTATTGATCGAAAGATGTTGGAATGCACGGGACAGGAGAAACTCCTCTGAATGGCAAGCTTGAGTTTGAACCTGGTCTATCTCATTGGTTAGCCAGTCCCACAGACAGAAAGAAACTGAGAGAAAATTCGGGCGAGCAATTCCGAGATTATGAGCTCTTCCTATGACTACGAGCAGTAGCAGTAGCTGTGGCCAAGACACGAGCAAGAAAATAGCCATTCTTTCGCACCTTCTGAACTGGACACCTTTCTGACATCAAGGCAACTCCAACTACCGGAAACTGCCGTTACATTAGCTCGAACATTCGAGTTAGAGATGAAAAGGACCGCCCTTCAGCTATCAGAGTATCGCCCTCCCTTAAAGAAATTGAATTGAGTCAGTGACCCCGTCCCCTATTAGAGAGGAAGAGTTCCGTTGTGTCCAGTCATCGTCTATTCAACTCAAAGAACTTGACTTTCACTTCTAGTTTGATTAGCATAAAGTGCCAGCTAGGCCAGCTATTAGTTCCACTGCTTTCCCAAGAAGGGGATCAGACTCTTCAGCGGCAAAGAATGCGATCAAAGGACCCTATGAATACTACTAGCCGTAGCTGTGGTTGTGGCCAAGAAGCAGGCAGGGAAAGAGCTGTCCTTCTTTAAAGGAATTTAGTCAGGGAGAGAACCTCTATTCCATGAATCAATAAAGCAAACTCAAAGTCTGGCTGTGCGAGAGGCCAATATGACTATATATATCAGTTCTTCGCCTTGGAACATCACTTTGATATAAAAGATTTGACCATCTCTCTTTTGAACAACTGCTCAGGCAGGAACCAAAAAACCCAGCAGTTGAGTACCGAGAAGAGGCTATCCGGGCGAAGGTCTTCTTTCGACGCATTCTGAAACCTGCCAAGTAATATAGTAGTAATGCCTTTCCCAATCCTCTATCGAAGGAAACCCCCCCTCGGCTCCTGGAACATGGAGCCGTTTAGGCGAGTCTTGGTGTGCGTTAGGAAGAGTAGCTGAGAGGGAAGTCGAATGACTTCGTAGTCTGAGAGCTGATTGAATACTCTCTCAGGGGCGGTGACGGGGAAGCCAGCTCAGTGGGTGGAAGAAGTCCATTGGGCTGGACCTTGCCCCTACGTCAGGTCGCACCTGACCAGGAACCATATGTCAAAATTCTGACTATGATTACCAGGAGACCCCTCTTTGATAAGCTACTCTCTCTAAAGGCCATCAAGTGGTACAAGATTTAGGAAAATCTTGGGCTACTGAAAGGTCTCTTTAATAAGATCCTTTTAGTAGTCACTGATGGCTTAACCAAGGAGCTTTGTATCGGAGCTCACCTTGTCGCCAAACAGGTGATTTATCTCAATAGGAAGTCTGGCAGCTTATTCACTGCTCTTTATTTAATTAAAACAAGCAGCCGTATCTCTTCTCTACAGCGTGCTTATGCTGGAATCAGACAACCTAAGAGTAAATTACCTGTTCCTGTCTCCTTATCAGGTTCTTGGTATCCCCGAATCATACCATCTTTCCATCGTAAAATGATGTATAGGAAGGATGATAGGGCTGACTTGTTAGTTAAGATATACTTGTCTTTCTTTAGTCTTTGTAGGCTTATTCAGCTTGCAAAGCGGATTGACAAGTCTCTTTTACTATCCATAGTTAGCTCACCTCTAGACTCTCGGAAAGTTTCATCCACTTGTGATGAGATTATCCGAGTGGTCCCGAGGTTGATTAAGAGATACTGGTCCGGTTCGCTAACCATCCCCATGTGTCAGGGATTAAGATGGGAACCAACCTGGAAAGCGCTGCCCTCTGATAAGTCGCTGAAGAGAGGTGAACCAAAAGGAATCTTTGTAAATCTTATTAAATAAATACAATGGTTCTTTCGTCTCCCATTCTACGTCCGGTCTCTAAATAGAGAGATCCGTGATCGTATGGTGTGGGACCGTGGTTTTCCTCTCTTCTCTGGGAACACTTTCTTTATTAGGTTTCCGTGTGACTATGATGGGAATCATTTTTTTTCCACCCAGTCTATACGGGCTACCGCTCGTTTTAACCTAGAGGTTGACGAACGGTATCGACCGAAGACGTTCTCTTTCAGCAGCCTACCAGGACGCTTAGCGCAAACCACTGAGAGTGGAGCTGGGAAGAGGCGGATATTTGCCATTGGCAATTACGTTAACCAACGTTTGCTTAAGCCCCTTCATGATTGGTTAATGAAGGCGCTTAGCACGATCCCGATGGATGGCACCTATGATCAAGTGTCTCCGCTCGATCGTCTCGTTGGAGAGGAGTATGTGTATTCGTATGATCTTAAGTCGGCCACTGATAGATGGCCGCTGACCATTCAAATACGCATATTGGAGCTGTTATTTGGAAAAGGAGTAGCACAGTCTGTATCGGCTATGTTCTCCAAATCCTTATTCCAAGTCCCATTCTGTGAGCTTACCTCTGATGAGATAAGCCCAGGACCATCCTCTTCTGTATCAGTCCTTATTTCCTTTAATACAGGACAGCCTTTGGGAAAACCTATGGCCTATGGCTGGATTGAATCCCTATTGCTTAGGGCAAGTCAAGGCAAGGAATCTATTCGCGTTGACCGGGGATATAAAAGAGGAAATTAAAGCGACGTGTGTAGCTGACCAATTGCAAGGGTTGAGCTAAGGCTAAGCCAATGGCAGGAGACCACACCTAGCTAGCACCTGGCTTTCCTGCATCTTGCTCCTACGCCTTGAACTATCAAGCAAGGGATGAGCTACCTATCGACAGCAGGCACGTATCGAAAATGGGGAACTTCCTTCGATGATCCGGGAAGAGGATTTCCGACATTAGCATCCGAAGAAGCCAAGCTCATGCCATCAAAAGGCGATCAAAAATTTTTGGGATTGAGACCACAGGAGAGAAAGAATAGAATTTAAGACCTCCCTCCATTCCCGGAAGGAAGGACGGGACTAATTGAACTC
>CM037589.1:151027057-151039978 GCA_021018995.1 Chloranthus sessilifolius
GATGTATCCCCCTCTAGCATAGGATGTTCGTACTTTTTTGTAAAGCTAGAGAATCGACAATAGTTTGACTCTAAAGGGTAACAAATAATGTAGAGGACTTTAATTCTTCACCCAATGAAAGGGGATTGGCTAACCGCTTTCTTAGAAGGTAATGGAGAGGGAAGTATGGTTAAGAGAGACAGAGAGATCATAAACCAAAGGAAAGAAAATAGACTCACAAACAGAATAAAGCATAAGCTCTGGAAGTGGAAGCAGATAGGCCGATGGTTGGAATGGAAGGTTAGCACACATCATTTCTCTGAGAAGAAGTTCGTTTCATGACGAATCCAGCTCGTAGTGACCCTGACACTGCGCGAACTGGGAAAGCCTTTTTTAAATTTAAAGTCTATAGTTGAAAGAACGACTGAAAGCCTTGATTTCCGATTAATGCAAAACTGAGTTCAAATTCGGTCTCTTAAGACACAAACAAATCTCCTTAAACTGTCTCAGATAGCCCGACTGATGAATCCGCCTCGAAAGTCCTCTTTGCTGCTCTTCCTATTTCTTACTGAAACAGGAAAGTCCTGATCTTTATGAAGCCTACTGAAGTAAACTCCTGCTAGTTTACCAAAGCTGATCATAATCATATGGCTTAAGTTCTTATTCTTTGGCCTTTGTCTTGCCCTTTCCCCAGCTGCTACTCTGAAAGTGCCCTTAAGACCTTCAATTGCTTTCCGTGCTAGCGATTGATATGCTTTCTTGACTGGAAGAACTTTGCTTTGAGCCTAGCGAAAGCCCTATTCGTAGATGGCTTCTCTTAAGGGAAAACAATGGCTGAATTGGCTTTGAAAAGTATATATTATCTTTGGCAACTCAAAAAGCTTTTTCTTTTTTGTTTTTATTACGACTTCAAACCGCCCCAACAAACGAACTGCCTTCCTTTTGTAAGGCAACAAGTGTGGCTCCTTAACCTGGTCAATCTCATGAATCTGGTTGGCCACCAACTGCGAGTCCACATAGACCTCCAATCTTGAAACACCAACTGACAAGGCTAACTCGAGACCTAGAAGAAGGGACTCGTATTCTGCGACATTGTTTGTACATGAAAAGGAAGGCTGGAAGGAAAAGGGGACTTCTACTCCACAAGGCGTACGGAACACCATTCCGAGACCTGCAGAGTTGGAACTCGTGGGACGATTTTCCTGACTTCTCGACCCAAGCCGATCCATCACAAAACAAAACCCAGTTTGGTGACTCAACATGGAAAACTTCCTCGTCGGGGAGGTCGTTACTGACAACAAAGTGATCCTCCGCTGGGAACTCAGCGAGAAGATCAGCAATGGCCTTTTGAGGAGACAACTTGATATCAAACTCGGTTAACTGGAGGAGCCATCTGGCTAAGCGACCAGACAGCACAGGTCGAGACATCATGTATTTGATGGGATCTGACCGGGTGACAAGGTAGGTCGTCCGACCTATCATATAATGACGGAACTTCTGAGTGGCGGGCTAGACAGCACTTTTCAACCTTTGGGTAATTGATCTCAGCTGGTTTCAAGACCCGACTAAGGTAATAGATAGGCCTCTCGACCCCACTGTCGTCCTCTTGACCCAACATAACCCCTATCGACTGGTCGGTATAGGCTAAGTACAGGATTAGAGGTCGCTTGGGGACAGGAGCCATCAATATTGGAGATCGCAACAACCCCGTCTTCATCTGAACAAACATATCTTCACGTTCCTGCGTCCACTCGAACTTGGCACCTTTCTTTCATTTTCATATTCGAAAACCTTTTACTTCTCTGCTAAGTGGGGAATGGAACCGGCGAATGTAATTGAACTTGCCTAACAGACTCATCAGTTCCTTCGTCTTCCTTGGAGAAGGCATGTCGCGAATCGAGGCAATCTTGGCAGGGTCGAGCTCAATGCCCCTCTTTTGAACAATGAAACCCAAAAACTTCCCTGATGCGACCCCAAAAGCACATTTGAGAGGGTTCATCCGAAGAGACACTTCCTTACAACGTAGGAAGACTTTTTCCAAAACTTGCAGGTGGTCCTGCTTCGTCCTGGACTTGACTACCAGGTCATCGACATAGTCCTCGACCTCCTTGTGAAGCATGTCATGAAAAATGTTCACCATCGCCCTCTGATAGGTCGCGCCCGCATTCTTTAAACCGAATGGCATCACCTTATAACAATAGGTTCCGAATGGGGTGATGAACGAAGTGTTGGCGACATCCTACTCTGCCATCTTGATCTGGTTGTATCCACTGTAGCCGTCCATGAACGAGAACATTTCGTGACCTGCTGTGTTATCAATGAGAATGTCCATGTCTGGCACAGGGAACTCATCCTTCGGGCACGCCTTGTTCAGGTCGCGAAAGTCCACGCAAAGCCTTAGCGACCCATTCTTTTTCTTCACAGGTACAAAGTTGGCTAGCCATCTTGGGTACTTCACCGGCTGGATGAACTTGGCCTCCAATAACTTGATCACCTCCTCCTTGATCTTTTCCTCGATCTCTGGAGCAAACTTACGAGTGGCCTGTTTGACCGGTCGGATTGACGGGTCGAGGCCCAACTTGTGAACTGCAATGTCCTCGGGTAGTCCGGGCATCTGATCGTACTTCCAAGCAGCACTTGTCTTTTTTAAGTAGTGTGACCAACGCAGAACATTCAAGCAACTATTGGATTTCCATTTGTAACAACACACAATCTCCTTGGTACCCGAAGGCAGTTCAGTTGTTCCTGGGAGGAAAGAAGAAAAAAGGGAGGAAGAGGTGCTACAAGTGTCGAGAAAGAGGTCACGACAGGAAAGACTGCACATTCAAAAGGGGAGAAGACAATAGCAGTATGAAGAGCCAGCTCTCACATGCTCCGATTGAATCAGTAGCCGGTATGAGGAATTCTCCCTGGGTTGCACAAGACTGATTCTCCAGAGATCTCTATCGAGCAGAATGTGATCTCTCCTCAAAGGAGGTTTTCGACACTATAAAAGAAGAAAAAATGTTCAGGAAACTTGAGCAGAAAAATAAGATGAAGATCCAGGATCCAGAAGGAAAAAGTAAGGCCGAATCCATCCTAGCATGTCAACACCACGACAGCAGTATCTTCATCTCTAAGGAACCAGGAAGCCTCGACTTCGCCTCTGACTTCGGAATGACCAACGCCGGCTTAATCCCACTTAGGCGTCACGCGACCAAGAGCATTGAAGAATTCGAGCTGTCGACAAGACAGGCAGTGATGGATTTCTATCCGTATCAAAATACTACGGATGTCAGTATAAATCTCCTAATGGGAAATGTAACGATCCTCAGGTCTCTCTTCTTACCTTCAACTCAGTCATTCGTTGACTGTGAAAAGGTGCCTATGAGAAAGGTTCAGTTCATGATCCCATCTGTTCACCTCTCTGATATTCATCCAGAATTTCTTGATAAACATCCCAAACCTTTCTTTCTTTCTCAATTCATTGAGAAAAGCGAGGTTGATTTCTCAATTCAACATTGATGGGCACCCAACCACGACACTCAAGGGACCTTCCTAAGGAACGTATTCGAAGGGAGACTATTCCAATACAAACTCCTATCGGATGACTTCTATCGAAATAACGACTCTCATATCAACTCCTATTGATTCGACTACCATTAAAAAAAAAAGCACCTTTCCCTTACGAGTGGAGCCTCGCGAAACGAGTCACCACCGACTATCAATAAAGGAATTCTTCTTATTGAGGAACGGGGGACTATTCCAATCGAAACTCCTATCTGGTTCACAGATATAGGTCAGAAGCGTGAGCCGTCTAAAGAAAGGCGTATATTCGAGTATTAGATACCGGGGCGTATAGAGGAGTATGAAAGGCACACCTTAGAGGCTTTTATTCCGGTTTTTTAGGCGTTAGAGGCCCTATTCCTCTCCTCAGGGGTAGGGTTCAGCTCTTCCCAATGGATTGATCAATGAAACACCCTTCTTACCCCCACCCAACCCACTGGCTCAGGAGAATAATCTGAAGTGACCACCTGAAGCAGAGGTGCCATCCCCTTCTTCGAGATGCAAAGGTGACCAGCTTTAGCCATAGGAACTCCTTCTCTTGGGTCTATCCCGTATTCTCTATGATTCTCTCTCCCGGATGTAAACGAGCAAGGTTCAGGCACCGGGCGGGAGTAGGTAGTCATTGGTGGGCCAAATCTCAGGGAAAACGTACCAATCTATTCTCCTCTATCCGGGGCAATCACTACGAACATGCGCTAACCTCTTCTACCTACTCGATCGACCGCTTCTTCGGGCGACGGGGAGGTCCATCCATAATATCTGCAGGTCTGCTCGGAGCGTAACCATACTTGGAGGTTTCATACCCGGACGGAGGGAGGAGTTAAGCATACGCTACCAGGAAAGCCCTAAGGTCTATCCCCGAATCGATACCTTAGAACATGGATGAGGGAGAAGGGAGCAGTGTACGTGGATCATTCTAGAATCGAAGAGGGATACAATTGTTGAGTGACTTGACTAAGGAATGGGTTATGGAACGATACAGATGACTTTCTTCCAACATATACGCGGTTGGGCAACCCTCCATTGCTGCGGCTGGCCATTCCCTGTTAGCTGTTTCAGCAACCATCTTTTTCTCCCTAAACCAAAGACTGACTATCCCCTCCCGGAGGGAGATAGAAAGAACCCACCCAATCCATACTTTACTTTGTATGAGAATGAAGTTGGGAGAAAGGCGACTGAAGTGATCCTTCGACATTATTGAAGGGAGGGGGCTCGACCTGAAGCCTTGAAATAGAGTCCCATCCGCCTCCCCGGCTCCACGCGTCGACCTCCCATTGGGAGAAGCAGAAATGGATGAATGAGCGATCCGGCTTCTAGCCCTTCCATGATTGATTTGTCTGAAAACCCCGACCTCGGTAGAAAACGAACGGCTAACCCCTCTCATCTCCGTAATAACAACTGGATGTGAGGAGCTGCTTTAGACAAACTCCCTCAGGGTCGAAAAGCGCCTGGCGGCGCGAGGTTGATGAGCAGGGAGGGCATTTCTTCTAGTTGGCCAAGCGGCCCCGTCTTCCCTAGCCAGGGATTAGTCATTCAAGGATCAGTTGATGCGCCGGGATGAAAGACAGTTCTTCGGTGCTGCTCCAGGACGAACAGTAGAGGCACATGGAGGTATTGGCTCTCACTATCGATCGGATGGAAGGAACCGCGGCGCCGAGAATGAAAGGCGCTTTCTTTCGACTAGCGAGTTTACATACGGAGGTCCTAAGTTGATCATTGCTCGGCGAAGTCTGATTTGAGCCCCGGTCAAACTGATCCCTCCGGCAGGGGGTGGTTTCGTATTAGCCATGTTTCGATCGCACGTATCTGTCGTTGCCGATGAACCGATCACCAAGAGAAAGTCTCTCTCTTAAGGTGAAGCGCGTTTCAGCCATCTCCAACTCTCTCCGAAAGGCTTGGGAGGTGGCAACGGAATATGTTGGAATTGCTTCTTCCCCCACCACGGATGAAACCGTGAGAAACTGAACGGAAGGAAGCGAATTCTGTGACTCATTTATCACCGCGTCTACATCTATCCCCATGGATTGAGGGGTATGATCCTCATTCTCCCGGAGGGTAACTGGACCGAAGAAGCAAGAAGGACTTCTTGTCTTGACGGCTCAATGCCGGATCCGGAGGAACGGGAAGTTGTCTAAAGCAGCTCCTCCATTGCATAGACTCGACCTACGACGCTTGAAAGAGAACCGGTGTAGATAGAGGAACCGGTTGCTTCTCCCCACTTCCGATCCCTCGAGTGAATCCATATAGATAATCAATATAGGGGCCACGAAATCCCATCCGAATGCTCTCGGCGGATTTCTGTCGGGACATCTGAAGTCAAGGCCTCCCCAGCCAACCCCCTGAAAGAACTAGTGAAGCGATCAGTATCCCTTCCTCCGCTCCTCCCCTTACCGATGTGGAATTGATAAAGAAATGCTTGATTGCAATGTCAGAGGGTTGAGCTTTGAATTCATGGCATGAACAAGGGCGGCGGGGCCGGGAAATCCATGTTTGATAAGGAATTTCATGTATGAAATCCATATTTCCTCGGGGGGCCGGCCCGGGAAAAGTTCTCGAGGGTTATTCTAAACCCATTGTCGTCCACGGTTTCCTTGTCGACGCGAAGGGACGAGCAGCCCGCAAAGTCTGAAGCTCTGAGGGCTCGAAGTCGATGGGTTCGTTTTCGTCTTCAATAACTTGGAATCATCAGGAGGGATTGGTGAAGACGGATTGAAATAGACTATACTGGTTGATGAGTATTTCAACAACCCCTTTTCCAAGAGTCTTATCAATGAAACTATTCATTGAATCGCGGAACGGAAGAAGTCTCTCTTTTTCAGTTGTTTAATAGTATAGTGGAGTGGATTCGAAAGCTTTCAGTAGAAGTCTGACTTACACGGGGGCCCCATATACAGATCGAATTGAGTAGTAGTATCAACTACATATACGTAATATCATTGAACGAGCAACCAGAGCACATCTGTCTCTCCGTGCCAATCATTCCATCCATTCGTCAATCCCAATCCCGATCTCCGGAGCGGAGCAGAAGAACCGAGTGAGGCAGCTTGAAATGGGGGCATCAGCAGGAGTAGAAGAATCTGATCTAGCACATCGGCTGGGGGGAATGAAAGAATTCGGTTATCAATTCCTATGCTTGCAAGCTACCTATTCTTTTCTTCGTCACCAACCATTTCCGGTGACTCAAGCATAGCATCTCTCCCCAAGCCCTTGTCATTTCCAGGATCGGCAGTTCCATCCCCTCCGTCAAGTTCTGCTTCGTATCCCATCGATACCTCAGGCAGGCATAGGAGACTAATCGATTAGCCCAATCATCGGAGCCTTGGAATGGGAGCGTAGCTGGGTCGGATTACTCCCCTCTCTCCCTGTATATATAACGCATGCAGTAATTATTAAACACTCGGATCAGGACCTTCTTGAATGGTGGAAGCTGGCGGCAGGGCTTGCTTAACCGGATACACTGAATTGGGATCTCTCTCGCATGCAAATAAGTCATCGGGAAACCCTCGAAACTTCGATTATCGTTGGTAGGAGCGGCGGGATGATGATGAGTATATATATATATACTCATCATCATTTATGAGACCAAAAAGCAGAAATGGCAAGAAAAATTCGATATAGATGGAGGAAATAACGATGTGGAAAACAAGACAAGGATTGTCTACAATGACACTGTACAACAATTGAAAGGGATGTAGCGCAGCTTGGTAGCGCGTTTGTTTTGGGTACAAAATGTCACGGGTTCAAATCCTGTCATCCCTACCTATTACTTCTCCTATGGGCAGTAAGAGGGATCAATTAAAATCGATGAAAATTGGACATAATCTTTCATTTTATGAGACTATATGCATGCGGGGGTCAAAAAATGAATAATCCTTTTCAGCTGTATCTACTGTCATAAGAAAGCGCTCTTAGTTCAGTTCGGTAGAACGTGGGTCTCCAAAATCCAATGTCGTAGGTTCAAATCCTACAGAGCGTGATTCCGTTCTTGTTATACTATACCGAAAAAACACTTTCACTGCAACCGAAATTGGACCTCCTGCAGATCAAGCAGGAGATCAAAAATAGATGTTACTCAATCAAAGGTCCAACTGATCGCCGCGCCTGTATTGTAAATATGCGGTTACGAATAATCCGGCTAAAGTAATAGGAATTAGACCTAACACGATTCCAAATAGAAAAACTTCAATCATTTTTTTTTTGTTTAAAAGGGGAGAAAAAAAGAGATAATATATCTCCCTAAATATTAATCCGAATCACCCATGAATCTCAATGACCAAGAATTAGCAATTGACGCGGGAAGGAGTTATAGAATACCTGGAATCTCACAGAAATCTTTATTTGCTTTTTGATTTGATGAATTGTTCATGAAAATTATTTCAAATAAGTCGTATCTTGCTCAGACCAATCAATAGGGCTGAGGTTATAGTTGAAGCAGCCAGTAAAAAACCGAAATAACTAGTTATAGTAGGCATGAAGGAGCCAAATGAGATACGTTCTTTTATTTTTATACATATATTTGTTTCTAAAACAATTACCTAAGTTTCCATTTTACGAGATACAATGATAAGAAAAAATGCGACAGGATCCAATCCATTCCAATTGAAAGTTCTTGATTCATCAGTCATTATAGATATAGACAACTCTAACAAAGATAGAGTGACAGAGGTAGAAAAAGGGGATTCAGCATCTGTGACATCTACCAATCCCGTGATTCCGAATCAACAGATTCATTGAGCAATTAGTGAGTTGTGTCGTGTAACTTCATTCACACACAAATGAAATTCTCTTTGAGTCACTATGGAATAAAAAAATTGGATTTGAAAATAATTTGAATTTGGATCATTTCTTTTTCAATTGTATCTAATCTATTTTGGAACCAAGGACCCACTTTTATTTGACTTTAACTCATTGGATTCAGTAGTAGGCTGGTTAATTGCACATAATATCTCGAATGAGAAGAAAAAAAGTATCCCACGATCTTTCGAAGGAATAAAACCTTTATTTCGGTTCAAACTCGATTCTAAGCTAAGACTAGCAATTTCTATTATTCCTTTAGGTTTCACATTTTTTTTCCATATAATGGAGTCCCATCCTTGTAGCTAGGTCAAGAAGGAACCTTTGGATCTAATGCAGCAACGGTTGCATCACGAATATTGATTGTTCCAACTATTGTTTGTTCTTTTTATTTCATCGAATCCTATCTACTACTGTACCACCAACCAATTACTTGAAATGAAAGGATTCGAAAAAAATACCTTTTCTACAACGATGAAAAGTGGGTTTCCAGATTTCGCATCTAATTGAATTGTGAGAATATGAGAATCTCTTTCATGAATTATTAGAACCCGTCGACTCACACTTTACCAAACCAAGATTGGAAGTTTCTATTCCGAAGCCAGTAATGGGAAATCCTATAAGGAAAGGAATTTGAGAAATTTTCTATTGAATGACACGTGGTTCTGCATAGAAAAGGAACAAGAAAGGAAGAAAGGAATTATGTACCATTTCTTTTTGATATTGATTCAAACTGCGTTGCTGTGTCAGAGGAAGGATAGCTATACTGATTTGGTATACTCTAAATACACCTTCGGTACAATATTGACGATCTCACAAAGATGAAATATCAGTAATTTTCCATTTACTGATCCCATCTTTCACGGAATCGATCCATCCCTTTGACTGTACAAGAATATGTGGAGCTCAGCATGTCTGGAAGCACGGGAGAACGTTCTTTTGCTGATATTATCACCAGTATTCGATACTGGGTCATTCATAGCATTACTATACCTTCCCTATTCATTGCGGGTTGGTTATTCGTCAGCACGGGTTTAGCTTACGATGTATTTGGAAGCCCTCGGCCAAACGAGTATTTCACAGAGAGCCGACAAGGGATTCCTTTAATAACTGGCCGTTTTGATTCTTTGGAACAACTCGATGAATTTAGTAGATCTTTTTAGGAGGCCTCAATGACTATAGATCGAACTTATCCAATTTTTACAGTGCGATGGTTGGCTGTTCACGGACTAGCTGTGCCTACTGTTTCTTTTTTGGGGTCAATATCAGCAATGCAGTTCATCCAACGATAAACCTAATCCGAATTATAGAGCTATGACACAATCAAACCCGAACGAACAAAATGTTGAATTGAATCGTACCAGTCTCTACTGGGGATTATTACTTATTTTTGTGCTTGCTGTTTTATTTTCCAATTATTTCTTCAATTGAGAGAAAGAAAGAGAATATTAGGAATTCTCTTATCCCATTCGGAAAGATATCATCCTCATAATTATCCATGACTGTTTATGTCGCTAGCATGACCACTTGATGAAATGTGGAGGGAAGTGCGGTAAATGGCCGATACTACTGGAAGGATTCCTCTTTGGCTGATAGGTACTGTAACTGGTATTCCTGTGATCGGTTCAATGGGTATTTTCTTTTACGGTTCATATTCCGGATTGGGCTCATCCCTGTAGTAATCGGATGAACTGGGTTGTACCTGTTCCGATTCAAAATGACAAAAGAACCGGGCAGCAGTAGGAGCCCTAAAGAGGAAAGGGGCAGGAGCACTCGACCCTTGAGAAATGAACAGATTCTTTTATCTTATTATTGTGAAAACCCGAGGAATAAGTTTCGAATAGGGGCCGAAAGGCGTGAGTGCAGTAGACGTTTGAAAGACTATATGGAACTCAAATCTTTCATCACTTCTTCCCAGTTTCGAAATAGGCTGTGTCGAGACTGCTATTATTGCTTTCGGGTTCTTTCCTCCGCCAGTCGCCCCTGTGTGGGAGGGGTAAAGCTTAGAGACTTCTCATTTGCGGGGAATCAAACTATCACGCACCTTGCATTCCGGTTCTACATATCGAATTGGGGAGTTCCGGTTTTCTAAGGATTCCCTATTGCTGGCATAGCAGGGACTAAAGAAACCATAGTTGCACGGAAATTGCCTGCCGGACAGAGGGCTGTTGGCCCAAGAAATTACACAATTCTTTATTAACGATATGGCTATAAAAAATTATCCTATCTTTTTTCAGCCCTCTCTACGCCTTCAACAATGAGATTTCAAAAGACGATTATTTATCCACTGCTTCCTGACGAATGATTGATAGGAACGGATTGCCTGGGCTTCCCTGCATCCGATCTACTCATACCCCCCAGCCCTGTCTCCAGGATCTCATTCAATAGATCCAACCCATTTCTAGGGTAGATAGAGGAGTTCGTCCCCCACTTCCTTTGCTCCACTGGCACCAAAGATCAAGAATTCGAGATAGAAAGAAAGATTGGTTGGTGGGCTGTTAAGCTCCCCTATCACTTAAAGGCAGATAGCGGGAAAGGTGAGCAGCTATAGCTTCATTGTTCATCTTCCCCTCGCTACCGGATGAGTGAACTCTACCCGTCTATGCTGGATGGGATTGGATTCAATCCACCCTTAGGCCTTGGAGGAGCATATATTGAGATAGGATTGAATGCCATGCCCCGCCGGGTTGCATTGGGAGAATAGGTAGGCCTTGTTAGCGGCACATCATCAGGAATGGATTCAATCAACGGATTTCCCTTGCCTCCTGGATCCACTGGACGAGTGGAAGACATTGAGAAGGGCTTCACATCCCTTGCAGGGCTTTGAGGTTTGAAACTTGGTTGCGCTCCTCCGATTGACAGATTCCTGGAAAAAAAGAACGCCTTGAGGCGGAGGATTCTTTCTTGAAATGGAAGCTCTGTCCCCCTCACACTATATTTTGAATTAGGGGCTTGCCTCTCTCTCTCTCTACCGCCTGTGTCTATCTCCTGTCAAGTGTGCTCCCTGCCGCGCTACTCTCACAGCAACTGTCACTGTGTGACTAACAACAACAGTACCAGTTCGTGCATCAGTGGTTCAAGTGCAGTGCCCAGAAACGGTTCAAAGATCTATGGCGACATAAATTTTCCAACAAATCTATGGGAAGTATATTCAAAATAATCATCAAGTAAGTGGCCTTAGTTTCATAACCTAAAGCACCGGTCTTCTTATCAACAGCAGAAGCAATCCTATGGGAGTATCTTGGGTTCTCCTCTATGATTGACTTGGGTATGTATACTTTTTATTTCTCTGGAGACATGGCTATCGTATGTCCACAGCGTTACAACTCGAGTTTTGCTCCGCATCAAACAACTCATCACGTGGGTATTCTGTATTCATCTTCCAAGCTAGATTATCCATTTTTTTTTACATTTACACTGGGGCTACCCATCATATGACGAGCAATCCGGCTGCATTTGTCTCATCCTCGCCGTACCAAGGCAAAAGTGTCGTCTTCACCGGTGACCACACCCCACTCTCTATTTCAGACATTGGTACGATCTCTTTATCATCTCGTTCTGGCAATGTTCTTCATCTCAATGATGCTATGTTGCTTCCTAAAGTCAGTCTCTCAAAAAATGGGATCGGTTGGACAACTTTTTGATGATCGCCAAAGCTATGCCATCTTTACTCCGACTTCCTCTGTGTTGTCAAGGATCTACACACGCATAATGTCATAGCTATAGGGTGCCGCCCGTAGCCAACCCATATATGCTTTAGACCTTGATTCTCCTCTGATTTATTTGTGGCTTCTTCATAACAAAGAGCTTCCTGATCTTTGGCAACTAAGGGCTTATAGAGGTCTTCTTGTTGGTTGTTAGGTCTTCGACTACATGGAACAAACTAGAACGCCTTCAATTGCTTCCTGCATCCGCTAGTTCTTCATTCTCTTCTTGGTTTAGCTGCCAGCTGGCCAAACACGGGCAAGACCTACGAATTCCACTCTTCTGATTGTTTCAATTCCATTAGCCCTTTTGCATTCTTATGTATGGGGCCCATCGCCTCTTCCTTCTTTCTTTGGTTATCGCATTCCTTTCTTAGAACTAATTCATAGGGGGTTAGTTCAAAGCTCGTTTATGGATGATGTATTTCGTTATCAAAAAAGAAATCATTAAGCACAAACCTTACTAGATAGGGGGTACTTCAGTGCTTTCGGCTTTTTAAAGCTAAGGTTGATAATTTATTCTTTTGTCATCGGATTCCAGTTTTGCACTAAGATTCAGGGGGGAATATGTCTCATCAGCTTTCTCTCAGTTTACAGCCACTCATGGAATTGAGAAAAAGTTATCCTGCCCATATACCTCACAGCAAAATGGGGTCGCAGAAAGGAAGGGAAGCATAGACACATATCATAGAAACGGCTTTTGCTCTGATGTTTGACAGCCGTGTCCCCCCCTATCTCGTAAGGTAAGTGGCCCTATGTTAGTTGGGGGCCTTTTCCATCGCGGTCTTTATCATCAACCGCCTTCCTCTGTGCTTGGCGACATTACTCCATATCAGTGCCTGTTTGGATCGCCACCTGATTATGAAAGTATTAGACTTTTTTCTTATGCTTGCTCATA
>CM037589.1:151058635-151080268 GCA_021018995.1 Chloranthus sessilifolius
AGCAAGAAAACGCTATACTCTAAAGGCTAACGCAGCAAGAAAACGCTTTTATGGTAAAGGCTAACGCTATTACCTGCCCTTCCCTTATAGTGGCTTTCGCGTATTACTAAGTAAGACTCAGTATTGGCAACAAGCAAGGTAATACTAAGTCTTACTAAGTAATGGCGCCAATCAATACTTAGTATTGAATGGTAATACTAAGTATTGATTGGCGCCATTACTCAGTTTGGGCTTATGCTTCTTGCTATAGGCTTTCGCGGATTACTAAGTAATACTAAGTATTGGCGCCCTAACCGATATGGGCCTTGCTTGTTGCGCAGGAGTTTTCTTGCTGCAGTCGTTTTCTTGCTGGGGAGAGTCAAGTCAAAGCAGCGGTTCTCTTTCTGCTATCTTTCCCGAAGGGCCTACGGGACTCTTTTTATAGAAGAGCTAGCACGAATCGTCTTTGCAGCGTAAACTCCTGAATGAATGCCTTATGGAAGGAGAGGGACACTGGGGTGTTAATCCCTCTGCAACGCAGGAAAGCATTGGAGAGTTCCCTGGCTTTTTCGGTGCAATTCCCTTTCAGCCGATCCCGTCTCATTCTCGGAACAACTGTTTTAGAATCAAAAGATCCGGGACGAAAGAAAGCTGACTGCATACTGGATACCAACAAAGCATAGGGAAAGAGACATCAGAGCTGCGAGCCTCTCGTGCTCTTTTCGGGGCGTTCTTCTCCAAGCTACGAGTGCCTATCCTCTCCTATCATCCTAGCCTCTCGTTCCTCTACTAGAGTTATTGTAGGTGCCCTGGGACTCCCCTCTCGTTTAGGTGCCGAGGGACTCTCCTCTCCCCTATCCTACCGTTCCTCACTTTACACAAGGGAACTCCTTCCCCTCGGAAAGAGAAAGATAGAAGAATGACCAGCACCGACCGAACGAGCCAAGCGAGAAGCAGGGGAAGAGGGATTCAACCACTGCCAGCAGAGGGAGAGATAACCGCTGCACTCAAAGCAGAGCGATAGAAAGATAGACGACTTCCATAACAAACACAAACCCGCGTGGGGAATACCTCAGGGCTACAAGAACCGGGGCGACCCTCAGTGAGACACACCCCGACTCCAAGACTTAAGGGCTCGAGACTCTCCATTTCGAGTCCCCTTATCAGTTGCTTGAGCAGACCCCTCACAGCCTACAGGCGTTACCAGGGAAGATGCCCCCAGTTCGATACAGGGGGATATAAAATGCCTTCCCTACACGAATACCACTCGTAGAAAAGAAAGATCCCTCCTCCACACGACTCGGGGACAGGGGCGACAAGACTCGTACAGAGCTTCTTGCACACCAGCGACGGAACGCATCTCCCTGCGGGGCCTGGCCCCGGTTCCCGGTTCAAAATCGAAAATACTGTTCGGTAGAGAAGTGCAGTAAGGCACGAAACGCAGCTGACTGCCCCCGGCCTACCCGACGGAACGGAGTGCCGCCTGCTTGCTTTGCTTTTCAAAGCCTACTCCCTACCAGTACCAGCCAACAAAGCAGAACTCGCCCCGTTGAGTCGTTCTTCTCACAGCGACGAGTTCCTCTACTCGCCTCTCGTAGAGTTATTGTAGGTAGAGCTCCGACCGGAGTGGGCTGCCAATAGGTTAGACGGAGGGGTAGAAGCGAGCTTTGTCTTGCCCTCTGTCCTTCCTGCCGAGTGCAGCGAGCAGGCCTTTCCTGGGACGTTTGCGGTTGTAGTCCTGGATGCCGAGGGCCTTCCAGCCGAGCGAAGCGTTGGCACATCCTGAGGAGCGGAGCGAGCAGGCCTTCTCCACTCCCTCCACCCAAGCAGGGACGGTAAGTAGAAAGAAAACCTGGCCTGGCCCCTACCAACCCCCAACCCGGTTAGAAGTAGATGCTAGAGTAGAACAAAACGGGCGGAACGTATCTCCCTGCCTTCTACTGGACTGAATAACCAATGTTTGTTGATCAAATGAAGACTCTTGGTTTGGGCTTGGGCTTTAGAAGCAACGAAGGGCATTCTCCATTCCGGTCGCAGAACTGACGCCCGCCCCTAAGAAAGAGATTGATTGATTTCCGTATACCGATGATTGGGATGAGAAAGCAGAAACCTTAGCAAGCTCAAGCTTGCATTCATCGACTACATCCGTTGACGTCCCTTCTACGGGCATTCATCGACTCCGACTCTTCGAGTCATCGATTGTGGGCCGGCGTGTAGTGCGTGTAGTGAAAGGGACTCCCGCTTTCTCACCTAGGGCATCCTCCCTCGTAACGAGGTGATCTTTGATGGAACGGCCTCGAGTCTGCCTCTAGGCTCGTTTCGTATAAAGGACTTTACTTTATGGAGAGTCTAACCAACTCGACTCGAGTGGTTTGTTGGCTTCGAGTCGAGTGGTGTAGGACTATCGGAGCGGACGAAGCCCCCGTTCGCGCAGAAGGGATCGAGTCGCGTAGTTCTGACCGTTATGGTTGTTGGAGTAGAGCGTCCGGCGAGGGCCGTCTCTGCGAGTCAAGATAGAGACATGGATAGGAAGAAGGTGCTTCTACGAAAGAAATCTCCAAGCCTTTCTTTATTGATGAAACAACGGCTTCGTCAGTTTTGTTCTAGAAGTCACAACCGGTTAAGGATTTCGCACTCTGACTCTTCTTGTGTGGCTTGAATGCGAGATCCACAGCTCTTTCTAGAGTATTTGGATTGAACAAAAGAAAAGTATATTCCTCTGGCAATTCGAACGGAAGAGTTTGGGTACGACAAGAGACAATAGCCATAGTTGATAAAGACGTTCTACTATAAAGCAAGAGGAAGTAGACCTCAATAGGATCCCATCTCCCTACGGCCGGAACGAAAAGTCCCCAACAGGACTTGGTTGGAGTGGAGCCACACGATACCAGTCACGGTAGGGTGGTATGAATAAAGAACCTGAGCTCGAGAAGTCTCGAGGGGCCCTTCATAGCTCGACCCGAGAGTTCCTTCTATCCTCTAAGTGAAGTCGTGTAGTCTCCCCGATCGTCCTCGGGGAGGACTTCGAGTGTAGCACCGACACGTCTCGAGAGCTCAAGAGCAGTCTCGCCCTCGGTCTCCCTCGGTACAAGACAAGGGTTATTGGGATTGTTAAGGAAACCCCTTAAGCTACCAGACAAGGTGTGTAAGAAAAGAAGCTATGCGCTCGGCCTCCCTCGCTCGGTCTCCCGGAACGACCTAAAGAGTCACGTACGAAACAGAGGGGCTTTGGGATTCGAACCCAACTCTTCCACGACCCCTTCATGTCATAACACGACGACTAACATATCGACTACGAATGACCGCCACTGTGCGTATGGCGTATTGCTTTCGATTCATCTCACTCGATCGATAGAATGAGGGTAGGAGTATGCTATTCAATGAATCGCCACGCTATTCTCTCCTATGTTGTATCGCTCTTCTCTTGCTTCTCACTAGTCTTTTCGTCTCACTACGCTTTTTGCTCTTCTAACAAGCGAACTCAATGCCAGGGCGTGAACACGTCTTGTAGCCTATTGGGCTTCTACGAAGGATCTCTCCCATCAATGATTCTACTAGACTAGGCACTTGCAGCTTCTGTGATGAGTGCCTCGATCTGACTATTTAGTAGTCACAGCTATTTTCTATTTATCTTTCCCGCGAGGCCGGGCGGATACACGTTATGAAGGCGGCCCACGCCCTTGCCCTTGTCAGTGAAGGAAGATTCGTTCCGTATATTTCACGACGTTCCCGGCCCGCAAAAAAAGCCGGACAGCTGCTCGTGAAGTCGGAGTCTCAACTACCACACTACTACTATACCACTAGCACTCCACGAGTGGATTAGTTGAGTGACTAGACTTAGACTCTCTTTGATATCAACTGGCACGAGATTTTCTAAAGAAAGTCGCAAAAATCATAAGAGAAGCAAGGTCCACAGAAGGTTGGGAAGTAGTACGCCCGGTTCACCAGGTTCCACCACTGCAGGGCCCAATCATAGTCAAAAGAAGAGTTTGATCCCGGCTCAAAAGGAAGGCTAGCTATATGCTTAACACATGCAAGCCGAACCGGGCTTTCTCCCCTGCCCTCCATTCCCGCCTGCCTGTAGGAAGGGTTGGGCTAAGGTCAGCCCTCCCCTCTCCTAGTAGCTCTTGAGGTAGCCCAAGTGCTCTCTTCCTGTCTTTAGTAAGTAATATAGCAAGACCTCCTCTCTCCCCCGGAATCGGAATAAGGAATGAAGTATATGGCGAGCTGCTCCTGCGGCCCCCTCTTTTGGAGTTCTTTCGGGAAGTCGTTGTTTGGTCTTTCCCTTTTGGGAAGTAGGAATGGCATCTCCCGAAAGGTGGAGTCAAGTGTGGAAGCCTTTTTCCAGCTGATTTGAAGATGAATTCGACGTGCAATCAGTTCGACTCTGTACTCTGTCAGGAGAGAGCCCTTTGTTTGTGATGGCGTACCCCCTTCTATGCCCCCTTTTTCCTTTGAGGTTTTCTGGGCTCTCTGTTCATTTCGTCTAGTATCAGACGATTTCTCATATGTTTTTTTTAGTGAATTCGACATAGAAGAAGTTCGTCTGGCCTCTGGATCCCCTTTCTTTGTTCAAGGGTCATCTCCTGGGTAGGAATGCTCCTCTTAGAGTATCGCGGCACATTCAGCGCCATAAGAGTTGTATCGCATAAAGGTTCGCTCGCCTCCTGCTCCAAGCTGAGGAACCAAAAGTAAGTCATTGCTTTCTAACTTTAGTAAGAAAAACCTTCTTGTTCTTGTAGTTGAATAAGGCTTCCCAGCTTGTGGGTCGCTTAAAGAGCGAATTCTTAATTTAAAATATTCATCAAGTCTTCTACTTTTTTTTTGAAGGAGCTCGACCGAGGGAAATCGGTCTACGGGCTTTCATTGCTAGATGTGTCAACGTCAACGGGACTTTCCAGCATGATCCCTCGAGGGGTCCGCTTTTCCTGCCAAGTAATAGGAATCTAGTAATTAATGCCTTTCCGCGAATCCTATATCGCAGGAGGTCGCTCCGAGGGGTTCAAGTCAAGAGTTGGGTAAGGTTCGTTCCTTGTCCTATGGATCTACTTTCTTCCAGGCAAGAAAATAATAAGGATTTCCAGGTTGTCTGGTTTACCGGGCTAACTATGAAAAGATATTAACTATTTGCCTTGGCTTGCTCTGCCCCCATTTCGTGGTTTGGGAGGAAATATCAAGAGGCATACCGAGGAGCTGAACGAATGTCGTCTACTAATATTGTAATAGAAGTCGTGTTTTCTCTTGCCGGACTCGGCTGCTTTTACCTCTAGGTGAGTTGATTCCTGTCCTTTCTTTTCTGTTATTGGAATCCGTTCTTTCCCTCTCTGTGTGGGAGAGTGCGCAGTCCCGATCGTCGATGAGGAAGCCATTCTTTCAAGTCTTCCCCAGTCAAGTCGAAGAAATGCCTTAACTGCAGTCCGGGGGATGTCAGTCTCGTCTTTTAGCTTGAGAGGCAGACTGAGCCTAACCTAGCCGCTTTCAGGTTCCCCTTAGAAAGTGGATTTCGTCTTTCCTTGCTTGCCTGTCGTGAAATGACAGTTTCTTAGATCCCACTGGAAGGTGAAATAAGGAATTCCGATGAGAGTGCAAACAACAGATTAGAGCGCTTTGGGAAGCTGCCTCTTAGAGAGAGAGCCTTCTATATATATATATTAGAATCTAGTCATTCTCTCAACAGGATCCAGTTTTGACTTATCTTTTGGCGCACACCAACTCTTTATCTTAAGTGAACTAAGAACCTCTTATTAGAAATTAGGTTGTTGAAGGAGATCGGCTGCAACTGGTACCAGAGCAACCTCTTCACCAACAACCTCTTTTGGTAAACAAGAAGTTATGGACTCAGATAGGTGCCTACTCTTTCTATGCCTATTTCCCTCGGCTTTCTTATTAATTTCATTAAATGAAATTCAAGTCAGGAAAGAATAAATTTTATCATCCCGATCTGGCTATCCGGGCTCTCTGTTCATTTCGTCTAGTATCAGACAGACTATTCTATTTCATTCATTCTAGGTGCAAAACCATCGACTTTCATTGATGTAAGCCCTTCTATCCCGATCTGCCTTAGCGGGGCGTGGATTCAAGGTCTTCTACGACTCGTTTATGCAATCATAGTAGCTTAGAGGCTTATCCCACTTCCAGCGAATACAGTTGATTAGATCCGATTCCGAAGATAGTGCAATCCTTATTTTAGACCGCTTTGGGAGCTGCCTATTAGGCAAGGCACGTAGGGAATCCGCCTTTTTAGCCCATTTGTTGCCCCTTCTTGGTTTCCGACGCCACCCTTTCTTTTTCGAGTCTCACGATTCGAGATTGAGAAATATCTTAAGAGACAACTGACGCAACTGAACTTCTAGAGCTCTTTTTCGAATAAGAAAGCTTGCTTATATTCATACTCTAATGCTCTAATGCGAATGAGGAATGCAAGATAACAGAGTAGTTTCCGCCCAAAGGGTCCTCTACTGGACCGGTCCCCGGGGATGAAGTAAACTTGCTACTGATTGAGCATGAAGACGCTTTTCACATGAATGAGACGTGCTATTAGAGAAGGGATAAATTGTTCTTTGTTCAAGTGATTAGAACATGTGAATGAACATATTCACATGTGTAACGCGTATATGCTTAAGACGTGTAACGCGTATCGCACATTAGCTTATAAGAATTAGCTCACGCCCTCTCTATCTCTCAAAAGGGTTCGGACTCTATCCTATAGATGGGGTGGGGGCGTGCACTCAACTGCTTCTTGTTCGGCTAAGGGGTTGGGCGGTACCAAAGCTGCGGGATCAGTCACGTCCTTAGTTAGACCGGACAAGCGTTAGGATTAGAGCAAGTCCCTAGTTCCAGTCTCGGTGGTAAGGTATGAGAAGGTGTTGGGCCTTTCGAGCTGCCTTGACGAATAGCAGGGTTCTCTGCCTTTATGTTGTGGAAGCGAGGGATCAGTTCCCAATCCGGAAGGGAATCCACTCTTCAGTACGGGGGGGAGTCATTCCTTCTTGCCAGTCTTCCTACGGTATCCAACCAAGAAAGCATGGGACACAAGCACGAAGAGAGTCAGGGATAATATAGCACTTACTGTGCTCATGTCCCTACGGCCTCAAAGCAAGGAAGCAACACAAGCATGGGATATAGAAAGACGTTCCAGAAAACCTGAGAAACCATCCGGTCCGGCTCGACCCCCTCCAGCATACTTCTAGCTCCCGCCCTCTTCTTCCAACCAATGCTTGCCCCGTTTTTTCCTATCGGCATGAAAGGAATTATTCCCCCGATTTGATCCCACCCGAAGAGGAGTTATGCCTAAAGAAGAGTTCAGGCCCCTCGAACTCCACTCCATAAGGCCAGGCCGATCAAGCAGTTCTATTCCTGCTTATCGCCCATTGGCAAGGTCGGTCGAGCACAGTCTATCTATTTATTGGTTAGAGACCTTATCTAAAGCGAGACGGGATAACTGCCTTTCCGATAAAGACTATGGATAAGGGTGGGGTAAGAGGAGAGCCTTTAGTCTCCTCCTCTCAGGTGGGAAAAGGGATTCGATACAATGGCCGATCAGGAATAAGTATAGGTCCCCTAAAGAATCCCCTAGAGAAGGGGAATACCTTGACTCTCTTCGCAATAGGGGTAAGAGCAAATGAAAGCTTCTTCAGTACTCCTTCGGTCAGGAGATGCCCGAACGATATAGATAGAAGCCTTCAGCACTAGGAGTTCTATTCCCTTATCCCTAGTTCTTCCCCGGTATTTCTGCTCTTCCCTTCTGGCCCTCTCTTACGGAAGAGCCTTCCAACTCATGGTATAGGTCCCCAAATATGATATGACTCGACCATTCATTATCGCCTCTCCGGATCAGTTAGGGAGATATATGCCCTCTATTGAGTTTCACATAGCCTTTGGGAAGGCTCAGGGGTCAAGGCCTTCTCCGATAATCGATAGGCATTTTCTTACATCGAGAAGCAATAAATATACCCCAAATTCCACATAAACACCGTTTGTCTTCCAGTGTTCACGGTTCGGATCGTAAACAGGAATCATTAAAGCTCCTTCTTTCTTCCGTGATCTGATGTCATTCTTCCTCCTATTTCCTGATTGATCTCGTGTTGATGGCCTCATCTGAGGCCGATCGACCTCCAGGTTAGTGAATCTTCCCTCTTCTCTTCTTCCTCCCCTTCTCAAGATGGATCATCTCTCTATTTCCATCCTGATACACCATCAAGAATCGTCTGCCCTGAATGCGAAGTCAGGGAAGCATCTGAACATTGGTCCCGTGCTTTGGTAGGTTATTTAGTTGGGAAGCGTTTATTCTACAATGGCCTGAAATCAGCCTTTGACAGAATGTGGAAACTCGCAGGCACAGTCAAAATCCAAAATCTTTCCAACGGAATCTTCCTCTTTGATTTTAGCTGTGATGAAGACTGGCAAAAGGTGTTAGAAGACGGTACATGGTCCATCGGCGGAAGGCCTCTCATCCTTAGGAAGTGGACCCCTTCCTTCTCCATGGAAAGGGAGATTCTTTCTACGGTTCCGGTTTGGATCCGTCTCCCTCAATTGCCATGGGTCTGCTGGACTAGGAACATCTTAAGCATGATAGGCAGCCATATAGGCAATCCCCTCCGTATGGATGGCCCAACAACTGCAAGAACCAGACTTTCCTTTGCCCGGATCTGCGTTGAAATTGAAATAGGAAAAGCTCTTCCGGGAATGGTGGAGCTGGCCTTAGAAGATGAAACAACCCATATTCAGTCCATCGAATATGAATGGCAGCCTAAGGTTTGCACACATTGCAAATCTATCAACTACGCTGATTCATCCTGCCCGGGAACCCAGAAGATATGGAAGCCAAAGGTTCATTCTAAACCTCTGCAAATCGAACATGCAAGCTCTGAAAGCCATGGTGGAGATGGTGAGTCTTCTTCTCCTGGCAAAGTCAAAGATGGACCTGGTAACACTGTTCTCCAGGACGCTGATAAATCTTGAATTGATCCTGGCTCTTATTCTGAGGGCCTGGACGTGAGGCATCTGGCGCAGAAATGGAGAACCCGAATACCCAGGAAAACCCACCTTCCACGTCAAGTATCCCAAAGGAAAAGGAGTCCTCCTCCGTGATTGACGCTGCCAAGATCTCGTCCAACGATGAAACTTCTCATAATCAAAGTAACCTTTCCCTCAATTCGCAATCTCAAAGGAATCCTAAATCCAGCACATCTAAACCTCCTAATCCGGGATCCCTTGAGTTTCCTAAAATCTCAACCAACTTTGAGAATCCCAACTCATCGTCCAACCCCTTTGAAATTCTTTCTAATTGGAATCCTGAGCAACCACTAAACCAGCATAGCAATCCCGAAAGCCTGATTCAATCAAATTCGAATGATCTGCAATCCGAAATCTTTCCATATTTCCTTAATGTGAACCCGCCTAGCTCCTCCATAGCCCAATCCTTTTATCAATCTCAAGCCCAACCCAAACGGCCTGTTGGACCCAATCAATCAGCCCTGTCTGATCAGAGTCAAATATACAATGAGTCCATGGACCAATCTCAGTCATCTAATGCACAAACATCTAAACCTCAAATCTCTATCACCGTGCAGCCATCTCAACAGGAGCTATCCTCGTCTGTACATTTCACCCAATCTGCTCAAACTAGCCAACCTCATAACTCAACCATTGAGCAAACTCTTCAACCTGTGCAACCCAGCTCCAATCCTACAAATTATAAGTCCAGCTCTCAACAATCTGATGCCCCTGAGGACGGTACTTATACGGAAAACGTCAAACAGAAAAACCCAAATAAAGGACCCCCTCCACTTACGAGATCTAGGATCTCAAAGGACACTGCTGGTGCTGAAAATACGAATTCCAATGGGATATTCGATTCCACTGAAGATGCAATAGGTATTTGTCAAAAGTGATTAGTTGGAATATTAGGGACTGAATCACCCCAATAAGCAAAATGCTGTCAAAAAATGAGTTTTTTATCATCATGCTGACATTATTTGTCTTCTTGAAACCCGGATTACTGAAAGCAAATCTTTCAAGGTTTTGAGAGCCATCGACAAGGACTGGTCGTTCATTAGCAACTATGACAAGCATAGCTTTGGCAGAATATGGCTTCTTTGGAACTCTTCGGCGGTTTCAATCCAAAAAGTTACTTCTTCTGATCAATATATTCACTGTGATGCTATTCGGGCTACAGACGGATTCAAATTCGCTCTCACAGCTATATATGCATCCAATTTAGCCTATAATAGAGTTTACCTATGGAATTTTCTGTGCTCAGTTGCCTCCAGCATTGATTGCCCATGGTTGGTTCTTGGAGACTTCAACTGCATTAGACATGCAGATGAGCAAATTGGAGGGAAGCTAGTTCCGGCCAGTATTACTAACCCTTTCAATGCCTGCGTGGATGCTTGTCTTCTCACTGATTTGAGAGCAACCGGAAACACGTTCTCTTGGTGCAATAAATCCTCAGGTCCCAGGAGGATCCTTTGCAGACTTGATCGCGCCCTTGTAAATGCCTCATGGAAGAACATCATGCCCAATGTAACGGTTCAATATCTCTTGCCTTCTGTATCTGATCATTCGCCACTGATGGTTACCCTCAAAGAAAGACCCCCAAAAGGACCCAAAAGTTTCAAGTACTTTGCTTATTGGTCCTCCCAAGAGGGGTTCTCTCAGATGGTTAAGGAATCCTGGTCCAAAGTTAGCTATGGAAATCCCATGTTCGTCTTACAGCAAAAGCTAAAGGAAGTCAAAAAGGGAGCCAAGGTTTGGAATAGACAAAGGGGCTCCATTCACGTCCGCAGAAACCAAGCATATGCCGATCTTGCCGATATCCAAACAAGGCTTCAGATCCAACCTCACAATGACGATTTCATTGCCGAAGAAAGGAAGTCAAAGCCCTTATAGTAGAACTTGATAATGAGGAGAAGTTATAAAAGCAAAAATCTCGAGTGCAGTGGCTAAATAATGCTGATCGGAATACGAATTCTATTCCTCAGTTGCTTCAAGGATCTCCGCTAATTCCATTTATGAATGGGTGTCTCCCTCGGGTTAAACTCTTTCTGATCCTCAAGCCATTGGAGACCATGCGCTGGCATAAGAGGGATATTTTTACACCTGAAAGCACAACTAAAGCCGTTGAACCCTTACTATACTCATACTTCTTCTGAAAAGGAAGCCCTCAAATCCCAGCAAAGCTTTCTCCTGTTCAAGCCTTGATGCTGTCAAGACCGGTTTCTAATGAGGAGATTCAGAGTTTATTCTTTAACTCCCCTCTCAACAAAGCACCTGGACCAGATGGTTTTCCTGCGGATTTCTATAAAGCGCACTGGCTTATTATTGGCGAGGACACTCTTAAAGCGGTAAGTCATTTCTTCACAAAAAATAAATGACTCAGATCTGTAAACAGCACTCTCATTCTGATTATCCCTAAAGAAACCGGGGCCAACTCGATTGAGAAATTCAGGCCTAAGGCATTATGCAATTTCCTGTATTGTATAAAGTAATCACTAAAATATTGGCGGAAAGGTTGTCCTGGGTTCTTCCCTCCCTCATCAGCCCCAATCAGCCGGCTTTTGTTAAGGGAAGAAGCATCACTGAAAACATCCTTTTAACTCATGAACTTGTCCGTAAATTCCATTTGGTTCATGGCCCGAAAGCTTTTTGTGCAAAGATTGATCTCAGGAAGGCTTTCGACAAAGTAAGATGGGATTTCGTTCTGGAAATTCTTCGTAAACTTGGCTTTGATGATACGTGGATTTCATGGATCAAAGAATGTGTTTGCACTCCTTCTTTCTCCATTCTCATTAATGGCACGCCACATGGTTATTTTCAATCTCAATGTGGGCTACGGCAAGGCGATCCACTTTCGCCGCTCCTTTTCACGCTTATTATGGAGCTGACCGATTGATGTCTAGAAGATAAAATCAGTTCTAATCATCAATCGGTCAGGTTCATGGATGAGAGTATCCCTGAGATCTCACATCTCATTTTCGCGGAGGATCTGCTGTTATTCTCTAAGGAAGAAAGAAATTCTGCCGCTATATTTCGAGAAGTTCTATATGAATTCCATGCACACTCCGGTCTTCAGGTTAATGATGCTAAGAGCTCTGTTATCTTCAGCTCTTCGTGCTCTTTGAATAGTGAAATTTGCGAAATATTCAACTTCTCAGAAAGCTATCTTCCTATAAAATACCTTGGCATCCCTTTGTTTGCTTCCAGGATGACACCTGCGCTGTGCCAGCCATTAATCATCAAATTCATAGCAGATTGGAGAGCTGGAAATAAAATTTCCTTTCCTACGCTGGCAGGTTGGAATTGCCGGTTTTATGCAAAATATTTATGGGTCAGGTGCTTTTATGATTCCAAGAACCATTCTCAAACAACTCGAACTACACCTCCATGTTTAGTAGATTTTTGTGGAAAGGACCTTCACTAGGTCAATCGATACACCCTATTGCATTGACTTATCTCAGCAGGCCTTTTGAAGAAGGAGGCTTAGATATTCGGCGTCTGAAAGAATGGAATGATGCAAGTCTTTGCAATGGATTTTTGAGACTTCTGACTTCAAATAATCTATGGACATCTTGGATGAAACAAAGATCTTATTCTGAAGGTCTTATTTGGGCTTGTATCCCACCTCGAGATTCATCTTGGGCGTGGAAAGGTATCATGAGGATCAGAGACACGATAATGAGGAACGCTCAGTTCGAGCTAGGTGATGGATCAAACATCCGTTTCTGGAAGGATCCATGGCTTAATATTGGAGATACTCTCATGTGCAAATTTGGCCGTCGAACTATGATTCATTCTGGACTAGATGAGAATATTCGGGTACAAGATCTTATTCATGATGGCCATTGGGCACTGCCTCCAGCTACCACGATTCGAATGCAAAATGCTTGGAACCTGGTTTATGAGCAACCGATCCCGTCTTCTCCCTCGGCTGACAGATATGTATGGAGACCTTCTAATCTAATAATGGTATATTTTCTACACGTTCAGCAGGGAATGTACTACGAGAAGTCCATCCGAGCGTGACATGGTCAGACTTTATCTGGCATTCCTCTAATGTGCCTAGATTGAGTTTCATTACCTGGCTGGCCATCAATCGTAAGTTGCTTACATTGGAAAACCTCCTGAAAAGGGGATTCCAGATCCCATCTCGTTGTGTTCTTTGTTGGTCCGAATCAGAGACCAATGATCATTTATTTTGAAAGTGTGGCTACTCCAAATGGGTGTGGAGATCGGTCCTCTCTCGGCTAAATCTTGCTAAAGACCTTACTGGAGATATGGAATGTGAGCTACAGTACTGTATAGCTAAATGCTCATCGTCCCCACATAAAGCAAAGAGCAAGAAAACGAAGAAGCAAAGAGCAAGAAAACGAAGAAGCATAAGCAAGACTTAGTATTACTTAGTCATGTAGGGCAGCAAGAAAACGTATGCAGCAAGAACATTACTAAGTATTGATTGGAACAAGTAAGACTTAATAATGAGCAAGAAAACTTGCAAGAAAGCCAATTACTAAGTAATACTAAGTATTGACAAGCAACGCATTACTAAGTAAGACTAAGTATTGCGCAAGAAAACGCTTTTATGGTAAAGGCTAACGCTATTACCTGACCCTTCCCTTATAGTGGCTTTCGCGTATTACTAAGTAAGACCATTCAATACTTAGTATTACCATTCAATACTTAGTATTGATTGGCGCCCTACATGACTAAGTAAGACTAAGTCTTGTATGGGCCTTGCTTGTTGGGTCACATCGCAAATCTGCAGGGGACTGAACCAAATCCGGCACTTGGGGTTCAAATCCTAATGATGAACGCATTGGCAGAAGAGCCACGTGATGGGATGATCAACTGGACTGCTATTCCCATAAAAAATGACTATCAAAGGAGAAAGTCAGATGGAACCCTGCATTGCCCTCTACAGACTCCTACCCATTTCATTCAGGTCTTCTTGTCCAGAATAAAGACAAGCGAAATGGAGGTCCAAAGCGTCCCCGAAGATCGGTGAAAGGTACCTGAAAAGGACTCCTATTCTGATGAAAGAGACTGACAATAATCCCAACAGGTTTAGTTCTGCTAACTATTAGACTCCCGAACCTGGGCCTTTTAGAGGACCGACTTTGAAGGTGACAAGGCAAAAAAGAGTCTGACAAAGAGTAAGGACTAGGAGTAGATAGCTCGTCCCTCACTGAGTATGTTTCATCAGGTTTGGACCTAAGCGAGACTATCTCATGTGCCATATTATCCCAACAACTCACGTTGAAACTGATCTTAAGGCAAACTATACCTCAACCCACCATGCGTAGCAAAAGCGCAAACTCTGAGGTAGGTCAACGGACATGATACTGACAGGGAGAACTAACCAGGTCAGTCCTGTGGTCGGACTTCCATAGTAAAAAAAGACTATGCTTCTCTGGGAAGCGGGGATATTGAAGTCCAGAACAGTGAAGATTCCAGTGAAGTCACGTAGCGGATCGTTCGGGAATTCTTCGTTCTGTTCAGTGGAGTTCAGAGATTCGACTAAATTCTGATAAAGAAGAGGTTCTTGGAGTACCATTTCTCCTAGTGCTGTATGGGAAGGAGGACCAGGAGATCCATAGAGATCTCTAGTTCTGTTGGTGCCATTTGTAGGTCCCGGGTCAAAGGTCATCTTTCTAGGTTGACCATCTAGTTCAAACGAGGATTCCTGGGAAGGACTTGGGGACATTGAAAACTAACTGGATTCGGAGCTTAACAGTATAGAGGCAGACCATAGTCTAAAGAAGAAAGAGGAATTTTCATTCAAATTGATAGGCTTGGTTCCTCTTGGTCAGTGCTTCTATGGTTAGACCTTTCTGATTAGGGAAAATCCTTTCTTGTGCTCCGGATTTGCTTTGCCAAAGAATCACAGGTGAAGGAGCAGGGTTGCCATCCATGAAAATGGACAGATAAAGAACGGATTCTATACCTGATCCTTTTGAGAAGTCACAAGACCACTGTATGCCTCCTGGATTGAGCCCTACGCTTTCCTGGTCAAGCGTCAGATTCGGTTGGTTGCCCCATAGTCTTCAGTTCCTTTCACTAATTGACCGTTCTTTCAAACAACCGGCTGTAGGTTCTTCACAATTAGCTGGGCTTCTAGTACAGAGATCACCACTTGTTATGCCAGGGTCTCTTCGAGTGGGTTACTGTTCCTGTTGAGCATCGTTTTCCGGCAATCTCTGCTTAGGGTGGCCTCATACAGGTCGGGAGAGTACTCTGGTTCTTGCTCATACGCCTCGCAAGATTCATAATCTGCGAAAGTCGTCTCGAAGCTCAACGTCAGGCGGGGAGGGAGCCTGGGGAGAGGGGCTTACTATAATGGGATCTGTCGAAAGCCGCCTCTCGTCGGGAGCCGGGGAGATCGGTGGAGCATCGGTAGCAATCATTGGAAGCCCATCCGTTCCATTCCGTTGAGAGGTGGTAATCGGAAGGAGGAGATTGCTAACCAGAGGTTTGGAACCCTATACAAGGGGCTGCTTGCTGCTCGCCCCTATCTCTAAAGGTCGATCTGTGCCTTGATCTCCGGCCATGAATCAAAGATTCCTCCTGGCGAGCAGGGCCGTGCCGTGAAGGAAACGGCAAAACGAGGTTGCTTGCTCTCAGTCTCAGCCTCCTTATCAGAACAGAACGTTCCTTCCGCAGCGCAAGGCCGATATGTTTCGTAGCGGATTAGTTCGATCCATTAGGTTCTTCGATTTGTTCGGAAAAGAAACGAGAGACACGAAAACATCTTTGATTACGATTAAAAGGAACAATTTAAAATAGATCAAGAGCAAATGTCGGGTCATTTCTTGGTGAACATGATCTGCCATAATCTCTTCGATCCCTTCTTTTATGTGCCGGAATACAGAGAGATTTGGTAGGGAAGTGCAAGAGACTTTTTTGTATATGATAATCAAAGGGGGTGGGAAAGCTGCAGTCATTCTTTTGAAAAGCCCGGTTCTCTTTGTCTTCGAGCTTTCATTCCTCAATCCACTGATTCGTTCCTTCATATACCTCCCCACCAATAGATAGAGACAAATGGGAATAACCGAACCACGTCTACAAAATGCCAGTACCATGCAGCTGCTTCAAAGCCAACGTGATGCTCCTTGGTCAGATGACCAAGATATTGGCGAATACCACATATGATCGAGAAAAGAGTACCTATAATCACATGAAAACCATGAAAGCCAGTTGCTAAGGAAAAGGTAGAACCATAAATACTATCCGAAATAGTGGAGGGTGCTTGGTAATATTCCATTCCTTGAAAGCAAGTGGATACTAGAGCCAGTGAAACGGTAGCTACTAAAGCGTAAACTGCTCGTTTTTCCTTCCCCGCGAGTATAGCATGATGAGCCCAAGTTACGGCAGCTCCGGATGAAGGGGGAATAGGGGTATTAAGAAAAGGGATTTCCCGAGGATCTAAAACCCCAATCCCTTTTGGGGGCCAAATACCTCCGATCTCTACCGTAGGTGCCAAAGAAGAATGAGAAGAAGCCCGAAAAAGAGCAAAAAGGAACATAACCTCCGATACGATGAACGGAATAGAACCATATCGAGGTCCTAATTGTACGACTTTGGTATGATGCCCCTCCAACGTGGATTCACGTACCACATCGCGCCACCATACAAACATGGTGTATAGGATGAAGATCAAGCCCAAACTTAGGAGGGTAGAACCACCTTTAAAGGAGTGCATGTACATCACACCTCCTACGGTGGTTGCCAAAGCCCCGAGTGAACCCGAAATAGGCCATGGACTTGGATCTACCAAATGATAAGAATGCCTCTGAGATTCCATCATAAACCACTTTGCCCCGGTTGTATGTAAACCCCCCCTTCACCCCCCCTAAAGTGGTAAAGAAGGGCTCTTTGGGGTCTTATTTTTCTTTATATCTGACAGGACAAAGAAATAGGAAGGGATGGTTCTTTCATTGCATTGATAGACAAAAGAAAGACTCTCTCTATTACTTTGAGAAGAGAATCGTTGGTTTGACCGACGAACTACGTGGTAAAATGGACCTTCTTTCTTTGATTTTCAGCAAGCATTTTTTTAAAGTCACAATTAAGTCCGGTTTCGGATGCCGGTCGCAGATTAGTTCGTTCTGCGCCGCCGGCGGCCTAAAATCAAAGGCGCAGGTTGATCTCTCCGGTTGAGGCTGCATTCATTTATTCAACTTGACACGTGGGAAGGGCTGACTCTCCTAGTGGCTCGGCTTGGTCTCGCTCCCTTCCCGCACGCCTGGACGATTTAAAATCTCGAGAACCTTTCTGAACGCATTAATAAAAAGGTATGCTTCGCGCGTCTAAAAATCAGGATTATATCTTTCTTTTAGTGCCTTCCATTCCACTATTCTGATCGAGAAAGAATCTCTTCCGGTTATAATTATATTAAAAAACGATGCTTCCTTGGCCGTGTGGAACATGGATTAGCATTATGTCATTCCTACAAGTGATCCCCCATCCAGGACTGGAAGAAGTGCTATATGAGGACTTCGAGATCAAATATAGAATGTTTCTTTCCATTCCTCGTGAGCCACTTATTTCTCCGAAACAAGAGAGAAAAGTGATTTTCCTCCTTTTTCCCAATAAGTCGACGGCGTTACACCATTGGGATACTTCGAATAAACTTGAGTACATATAGGATAGACCGGTGCTAAAACCTTTTCTCGAGATATCTTCCAAACGGTTGGGGTCGTTGCGCGGCCTCAAATAGTTGTTCCCCCGGTGTGAAACCAGTTGGTTCCGTAGTTTGAGAATTCTGCTGATCCCAAGTACTCCATCTCCATCATTGCATATGGGAATATAAAAAGTAAAGAGGATAAGGCATGACCAGAAGAATTGTGTGAAATAAGTGAATTTATCCAGTTGAGGCATGATTGATTGAGAAAAAATGCTTCCCTCCAGACAGAAAGAGACTCCTTCCTGTACGAGTAGTTCAGAACTAAACGAGAGCAGAGCTGGTTGGTTGGTTGTTTACCAACATAAAGCCTGGGCTTAATCTGTCCTTCTCCGCTTGTTTACGGATCGCTCGCTCACTAAGGGCTGCTATCCTCTTTTTCAGAGGTGGTCTCCTTGGCGATCTTTTCCCAATCCGACCGAGGAATCCTCGACCCCGAAATCGTTCAGAAGGCCCCTATAGGTTTCTGAATCTCTACCCAGTCGAGTAATATCCTCGAAGGCTTGAGTCAGAGTGTTGAGCTCCTCGCGATGCGAGCCCGAGGGACCCGGCCGCATCCGCTTGGAGGCTCTTTCTTCAAGAAGACCCTCCTCTATATATGAGTAGATAGAAGGCCTTAGGTCAGAATCAGAGTGTAGGGACGCATCCCTAACCTGGGCCTGGACCTCGGGGGCGTGCACAGGAATCCCGGACATTGAGGGGGAGGGGTGGTACCCACCATAGCCGCGGTCAACGAATTCATTAGGCAATCGGGCTTTTTTCTTTTTTCGATCCGGGGGAAAGGAAAGACAGAAGGCTCCTCGCTTTTGTTCAATTATAAAGAAAGCTTTGATGGAGATTTGTAGCATCATTCAAGTAAATACAGATTGAGATCGTAGAAACATGAGCTTGTGATATAGCTACACCTAATTCCGGACCGGTTAATGCAAGAACAATAAATAAAGGACCAGGATCTCCTATGAAATAGAAAAGATCATTCATACATAGCATAGTCCAAGCGGACCCACTTAAAATCTTTACTGAACTATGACCGGCCATCATATTAGCAAATAAACGTATTCCTGAGCTTAATGCGCGAAAACAATGAGGGATTAGCTCAAGGAGTACTAAAAAAGGTGCTAACGGCAGTGGGACTCCTGCGGGTAATGAGAAGCTTAAAAAATGAAGCCCATTTCTTTGAAATCCCACTATAGTAATGCCCATAAAAATGGGAAATGAGAGACCCAAAGTAATGAGAAAATGACTTGTAACTGTGAAGCTATAAGGTATCATACCCTGGGGATTACGAAATAACGAAAAAGTAGAAGTGACCGAGATGCGAGGGGAAAACTTTTGTTTCACATTTCCGGAAAGACCACCTATTTGTTCGTTTACCGGGTTCGGCACGAAATCATGAATAAGCTCTACCAAGGATTGCCAAGCATTTGGTACTGAGTTTCCCCCTCCGTTTTTAGTCACAAAATGCACCAGAAGTAGGACCAAACTGAGAGTGAGCAGCATAGACAAAGATGGATTTGTGAATGAGAAAGAAAAGTTTCCTATATTCATAGGAATCAATGGGAGAATGGAAAATTGCTCAAGGGGGCTGGGGACCAGCCCCGCTAGATCCAGCGCTTCCTTATAGGCTGAACCTTCTACTCCGTTTATGTTCAAATCATTCAATAGGTACTCCATAAAAGGGATATGGTCGCTTTCCCCATGTGCAGCTTCGGCCGCAACCAGAACATCTTCGGGACTCCTGTTAATCATCAACTCCCCAAATTTCTCGTGTATATCAGATTGAAGCTCTACTACACGTTCACTGGAAGGGTTAAGACCAGGATGATCCTCAAAAATACAATGAGAAGAACCCTGAGTGCCGGATGATTCAAAACTATAATCGTCAATAGTCGTCGTTGATTGAGATTGACTTGTAATAGTCATAGTAGTAGAAGATGGATTACTATTAAGACTGTCTTCATCAAAGAGAAAGATGCGTGGAAATTTCCCTAGATCATCAAGAGCAATGAAACGCATGTTATCCATGATATGAGAAGATTCCATGATTTTCCCGCCAAACAGACTTAACTGTCAGATTATAGGAACTATAGGTTGGTTGTTGACCAACGGAAAGCATGGGTTGGTTGTTGACCAACAGAAAGCATGGGATAAAGCGGGGTTCGGCTTGCATGTGTTAAGCATATAGAAAAAGTCGCATGATTGGATTAGAGCTTCTTAGCGCTTAGGCTACTATATATAAATAAGTAGCTTCAACCTGCTCTTACAAGACGAATCGAATCTCTTTCTCTTCCTATCCTATGGGCATCCAACAATCCCTTCTTTCCCAAGCGATGATGATTCAATGGCTAACAAGGCATTTTCTTTCAAAGAAGCCCTGATTATATATGCAACCTAGAAGGAATTAGGTCCGGAAAGAGACTGCAGGCGATACCTCCCGAACAGCTGATTCAAGTGCAAAAACCTTTTTGTCCAATTCTTCCTTGTCATGAAGAAGCAGGCAGTCCTGGGTAGTGAATCTCGTCCTCTCTTTTTTTTTATCTTTTCGATGCCCTCTCTTGCGAAAGCGCCTAACTCAACCGCCGATAAATGGCACTATTTGAAATGTGCACTAGGCTTTTCACATGCAATTCAATTAAATGGTTCATACGCGCTAACTAGAAATATCATAAGGAAAGGAAGAACCAACGGAGGATTCGAATAAATTGTGAACGTACCCCGTGCTTGATGCAATAGAAGCTCTTCTTCTTACAGTAAGCGGTACAAGGGTAACCGGTATAAAAGTAAGTGCTCTTGTCTCTTGCTTTTTAGGAATAACCGTTGCTAGTCTATTCGCCGTATCCGCTCTTTGAAAGGTAACTTCACGGATGCCCAGTTAATAGTAGAAGGGAGGTATATAAACGGAAGATGGCATTTAGGCCAAGATAGTGTCCGGTTCTGATGGCGCCTATTCAAACGTACGTATAGTGGAAGAATTCCTATAAACTTATCTTAAGTGGAACGAAGTACTTCCCCTCTGACGCACGAGTGCCGTGATATCAATAAGTAGCCCAACCAAGGAAGGGGGCGTCTTCTTTATATAATCACCAGGGAGCTCCCTTATAGCCAACAATAGGAGTAAGAGCAGTAGCAAACGTAGCGTAATCCGAAACTATCTTACTCTGGGTGGGCATCCGAATATAAAGCAACTGGATCTCTTTAGAGTCGTTTCTTGCAGATCCTCGAGTTGATACTTCTTTCTCTTCTTAGGAACCGGCCCAGGCTTTCCGTCCCTGCCCTGACCTCTGTCCCCAATCGCATAAGCGATTGCACTCGTAAACTTATCTATCTTCTGGTTACTAATCTTTCTGAACTTATTGAATCACTTTCCCCTTCGGTCAATAGCCCTTCCAGGTGGTCTAGGGTCCCTGGTTTGCTTCCCGTCAGCCATCCGTCCATTACCTTTGAAAGCAATCCTTACCTTCACGGACCCTAGTTTTAAGCAGCGCAGCACCAGAAAGAGTCAAAGGTACCACACGAACGACAGATCTTCACATAGCGTACAGGAAGTCGAAAGGAAGTACCTGAGCCCTTAAACTCAGCTCTTTTCTGAGACCCTGACTTTCCGCTTTGAGCTGAGCAAGCAGCTGAACCCATTGCCATTGCCCTAATAGAATGGGGCTAGTTGGCGGACTTGATGTCATCTAAGTCAACTGGGGAAATCGGCTCCGATCCTCTTTGCGTTGATTCTCTAGTCGGAGAGGAATTGAATGATTATCCTCTTGATTTGTCTTTGTTACACCGGGCTTCCAAGTAATAGTATGAACCGCTTGCTCTGCTCGCAGCTTACACAGGGCTGTCGGAGGACTTGAGCGATGAGATCCTGCGAGACCTCATCTGAATAGGTGTCGCTCCGTCCGTGCCTGTTGATTTGACTTGGGATGGGACTGGCTAACCCATGATCTCAGGTTCGAACTCATTATCATAGTATGGGCTTCGGT
>CM037589.1:151095620-151113754 GCA_021018995.1 Chloranthus sessilifolius
AAGGGCTCCCCTTCTTTCAACTGAAATTTTGAGTCTTGTTGTTGATGAACGAGAGTTCGTGCCAGGCCGTGTGCGATCTGACGTCGGAAAGAGGATCCTACACATTTAGGCTGCTACGTGTCGATCGGAAGACGCCTTGCCGAGGCTCCGAACACTCCCTCAAACATCTGTCTGTTGGCATTTTTTCGATTTTTTTTTGTTTGGCACCAACTCTTTCCTCTGTGCAAACAGGGGTGGAGGAAGAAAACCTCGCGCATCTGAGCTTCTTATCATTAAAGTTTTACGTTTACTTAAATAGTTCACTTCTAGATTAGGTGTGTCCAAAGAGGCAACCTCATTGGCACAGTGTACATAGGATATTCTTTATATAGCAGTTCACCTCATATTCATGCTCTCAACAGTAGTGCCTAACTACTGTGATTGAGTGAATATCTTGGTCTGGTGTGGATAACAGACGACATAAGGTTGACTCTTTTGGGAACGAGCAAAGGGATCCCCGCAGCGATCCAAAGGATAACGAAAATCATTCTCTTAACAGTCTACTGATTATACAAGTTCGGTACTATGGTTGTTCCTAGGTCATATCGTACTTACTCAATTGAGGGTGAAATCTGTTCGATATGCAAGTGGTCTAGTCACTACCTGTAAGGAAAGCACCCCCTTCACATGAAAAAGAGAAAGAGGCGGAGTGACGGGGAGGTATCGCCTTAACTCTCTTTCCGGACCTACTCATCGAAAGATGCCCAAGCTCTTTGATAGAAGAAGCTTCAAATGCGCAGTTAGGACAAAAAAAAGGCTGTTTGCAAGACAAGCATAGGCTCTGGGACTTTATCAAAGGGAATGATTGGACAAAGAGAAGAAGGGCAACTAGTCTTCTTTCGACCAGTAAAGGCAGTTGCCAGACTGTTGAGTGAAAGCTCTTTCTATGACAAAGGGTAATCCCACAGAACACAGAAAGGAAAATACTTGATAGCTTTGACTTCTTGGACAGTCTTTGAATAGCCCTAGTTCGTACACAAGGGATGTCCTTCTCCTTCTTAGTAAGCCTTCTTATTGAATATTTATTTTCACGTGCACACCCTATGAAAATAAAAGAAAAGGCAGAAGAGGAAAAAGAGAATGACATAAGCAGCCTACTCTTGCAAAGAGCCTAAGCGGTTCAAGCCTATGTGACCAAACTCTCGTCTAGCGCTTCGCTCCTCTGTCCTTCTATCTCGATCAAAGCCCCGGTTTGAAGAAGTGGGAGGACCTAGCCTGGTTGACCCACGGAGCGCTAAGAAGCAAGGACCGACAGCCTATGATGCACGAGAAAGGGCTATGCGAATAGGAAGAATAGTGTCAGTTGTTCGTGGGACTAATTTCGTTCTCATGGCACATTCCTATTCATACTATACTAAAGGCAAGAGTCACTGACCGAGTGCAGCGTACCGACAGAGAGAGCTTCCACCAAGGAAAGCTCAATCCCAACAGTCTCATCTATTGCTGCGGATTCTCGAACAGGGATGAATCTCTACCTTTCTTAACTGTGAAACCTGTTCTGGCAGTTGCCTCCTCTTAGACTATTATCCCTGCTCGGATGCACCCTGTCTGTCCCTGACGGGATTTTCGGACTATCCTCTTCTGACCCTAGGGTTAGAAAAAGAAGACCATTTGCCAGACGATTCTCCGATCTTCTTTCATTTTCATGAGCTGTTAGAGTATACAAGAAGACGATTCGCAGATCGGGGAATAGCCCGCTCTTCTAACCGCTCCTTTCCTTTCTAACTTTACCACAAACCCAATCTTGATAAATCGACATAAAAACCCATATCTCAGGGAGAATTATCCGAGCTAGAGCGAGGACATTTATTAAGTATGGAACTCTAACCTTCAATGCCCTTATAAAAAAGTTTAGGAGTTAACCCGGAAACTCTCTTTACCAACAATATCTTTTTATACCTCTTGTAATACCCCCCTATTTGAAAAACCCTATCTACAGTTTTGATTGACGGGGATTGGGCTTATAGAGATGGTTTAATAGCTACACCATCTCCCTCCTTTCGAGACTATAAGGTCAATGTCCTTAAAGATAAACAAGAGATAGTACAAGTTAAATATACAACATCTAATAAGGAATATGGCATCGAATGCAAGCTGCTAGAGAAGGGGCTGTTGTTGGTGAGTGAATAAGCGGTCTTGTCGTATCAGCTGTGATGTTCTCAATGGAATCAGCTGTTAAGTAGCCGCTCTTATTAGTGCCTACTGGATTGACTGCTTTACTGCTATTACTGTTCTTGACGAAGCTCCTGGTGTCAGGTGCAGATGAAGACGAGAAGACGGTCTCTTGAATCAATCTCCTCGCTGATTAAACTAAACAATCATTCTTTTTAAACGAAAAAATCAGCAACAGTCGTGAAAAGCAAAGACCTCCGTAGAGCTAGATTCAACTTCCCCCGAGCTTGACCGAGGAAAGATAATCGAAGAAAGTGTGAAAAGTAATGTGGCATTTTCATTTAACTGATTGGCCTGGCCACTCTATTTAGCTTTCCCATCTCACAAGGCAAGTCTATCAAATTGGGTAAGATAGATTGCTATTCCTTGCGTCGTTAAGAGTTCTGGCTTCTAGGGCGTAGTCAAGATAAGATGACTCTTTCCTTGGAGCCGGATTGAGCTTATCGTCTCCGAATCTGACTCCAAAAGAGTCAATTCTGCGGACGCAGAGGAAGAAATCCTTGCTGCTCGGGGTAAGAAGATGCTGACTTTACCGTGGAAAGAGTAGTGAGAGGAAAGCCTTTAGCTTCCTTTGTTCTACCCTTCGTGCGTGACCCGGAGCAGGTGGATTGACTATAAATCTAACTCTTCTTTATGTTTATGCAGCGACAGAGGCAACATCTCTATCTGAGATACCCGCGAGAGTGACTCGTTTCCTTAAGGCATGCCCCTAATCAACTTCCTATTGCAAATGCCAAAGCACCAAGAGCGGCAACTTGAAATTCTTTCCTCAGCTCCGGGAAAAGAGCTAACTGCTGCGGGAGAGGCGACTTCTCTTTTACTTCATTCACGGAAGACCTACCAAATCCGCGCATTTCTATAAGATAAGTCATGTTCACATGTCTTGTGAACTTTCAACCATCAAGAGTGGAAGAGACTGTTCATTTGACCTTCTTTTTTCATTTTGAACCCGAGCTAATTCTTTTAGATCTTCTCCGTTCTCTGGTTCCTAGCCCAAGCCCAAGGGCGATAGAGACTCTACTTATTGAGTTGCCTTCACTCGGAGTTCTAGTTGATGAAAGAGTTGATTCCTATTCCCCTGCAAGGGAAACTACGTAGAAGCCATGTCCGCTAAAATCAGTCTTTCCCTATATATAGGAGACCTCTTCCCAAAGTAAACTGAATCAATGGCACCAACAGCTGAAATAGCATCCGTTTTCCCAATAGGGGATTCCTCTTCTCTATTCTCTATTCCTTGTGTGGGAGGTCCCTTCTAGCAGCCCGTATCCCTGCCTCCAACCTTGAGAGCAATTCGTGTGAACAGCGCCAAATCCTAATCTAAGGCCCATGCTTTACTAAACGACAACGATAGAAGGTAAATACTTGGAGCGAGCACTAGAGCGTAATAAACAAGCGAAAGAAACGAACGACAATATTTACAGTTTCATCAAGGTTCTACTGAGCACCCTTTTCCCCTGGCCCTTCTCTATCATATGTATGATCCTGGGCATCTTCTCTTTTGGGCTGGTCCACTTCGTGAGGGAGAAAAATGCTTTTTTGGTACCCAACCCAAAGAAAGCTTCAGAAACTGCACACAACAAAGGAAAACAAATAGCAACAGAAGCAGGCCCCGGTAAAAAGCACTTTAGAACAGAGGTTTCAGGGCAGAATCAATTTCTTATGTGATAGAAGAAACTACGCTCCGCTAATGGACTGAGGGAATTCACGAACTCAAGCAAGAAAGGACTAAGTAACTGCTATAACAAGGGAAAAAAGAAGTCCAGAGCATTAAGTCCCAGGGATGAAATGGCTCGACCAACGGGTAAGAGCGTAGTTTACGGAGCGAGCGAAATACTAAATAAAGTAAAGTAGAGAGGAAGAAAGTAGCTGCAAGAACTGCCTTAACTCATAAGTGAAAGAAATCCCTAGAACTCATCTCTTCATTACTCTAACTCAGGAAAGAAGCAACTCATTAATTCCGATAACTGCCAGAAGGGGCAGGAACTCTGAACTCAGTTAACTAAAGGAGGAATTCAAAACAAGGTTAGGTCCCCAGGAACCCAGCCCGAGAGATGCCTTCTCCTGTGTGGCCTTCAATGGGCCCTAGAAGCCGGGATTCATGAAGGTCTAACTTTCCAAGCAAGGCCAAGGCATAACTCTAGTTCCTTCAGTAGGGGAGCGAGTTACATACCTGGAACGAGTCAATAAACGACGCAGGATCGAGTCTAAAAGGGGAGCACATATGTAACGAGCAGCGAGCAGGAGAAGAAAAATATCTTTCTCTTTTTTAACTGGTTGATCCTTGATCTTGAATTGACAAATTGTATGTTATGTTAAGAATGTCCGGAAAGGTAAGGGACGACTTTTTGAGATTGTCTTTCGTTGTAATGTAATCAATTAAATGAAGGAATGGCTTAATCGATAAAATGAAAGGTCATGTGCTTTGTGAAGTGAAGCTCACCATTCCCTTACTTGAAATTGAAATGAAAGAAGAACGAGTAGGTAAGGTTTTCCTTTACGGCTCGGACGCGAGGACTAGTGTAACTATAAGCAAGTCGACTGATGAAAAATGAAGCAACTCAAACTAAGTATGTTTCGTAAAGCCTAGCGCTTTACAGCGAGACGAGTCAGAAGCAGGCTGACCGATAAGCAACTGGAAGGAGACGAGAGAAGTTAGTGAGAAGAGGTGCTATAGCGCGCTTCATTTCATTTCAAATAAAAGAAAGAAAGGAAGCAAATCAAAAGATTGAATTGAAATACTGAACTCCTTTCCCCTTCCCTTAAGATTACATCCTTGTTTTATTTTAGTAAGGCGCAGCTTGTTAATCTGGAGTTGTTCCATCTCCTTTCTAGCGGCGGACTCGTTCTGAACTTTCATAGATATGAATGAGGCTTTAGATTAGAAAAGACGATATGTTAGGCGACGATGCATGTCTAGTATTTCAGTTAGAGGAATTGAGTTATCTTGCAGCGCTAGCATCCCAGGTATCCCTAGCGTCACCAGCATCACTAGCTACAAGCACCAAGTCTTCTTAACAGCGCGTGGTGAGGTTAATACTAATCGAAACCATCTACGTTAGCGAGACCACTCTCATCCGATAAGCATGCCTTCTCATTTAGAGGCCTTTACAAGCAAGAGTAGTAATCGCACATGGCGAAGACGTATCACGTTAGGGACTATGTCGAACAAAACCTTTCGCTAGAAGCTCTTCCACTTGCCTATTTCACTCAGCATGCTCCTTAGGGTTCATCCTATAATGTGGAAGGTTAGGCAATTGAGATCCAGGAACTAAATCAAGAGCATGCTGGATATCCCTCATGGGTGGTCATTCACTAGGAAGCTCATCAGGCATGACATCAAGTAACTCCTCTAACAACTTAAGTACCTCCGGAGGGAAATCAGACTTAGACTCAGTGGAATCTGGAAGAGTCTCCCTAGCTACAATAGCTAAGCAGCATCCACTCCTCTGCCCTTCCCTTTCGAAGGCTCTATGACTAAAAATTTGAAGACTTTTCCTAAGGGGAACCTGAGGGGAAGATCTACGCTTGGACCTGTTGTCTTTTCCTGAGGGCTTGTCAGGTGTCAAGATAATGTTATTGCCCTTATACTTAAAGACATAGGTATTCTCCCTACTATGGTTAGTCACATCAAGGTCATAAAGCCAAGGGCGTCCTAGAAGGATATGAGCTACATCCATGGGTAAGACATCACAATCAACCTCATCCTTATAGTCACCTAACTGGATTGGAACAAGACACCTCTCAGTGACAGGTAAGGTTGTCTTATCTACCCAGTCGCGCCTAAAAGGCGGGGGGTGTGGCTCTACCTTAAGGTTCAATCTAGCTATAGCGGACTTAGAGACCACATTCATGGCCCCGTCAATGACCAATTTGCAAGTTCTCTCACCACATTGAATGTAGGTGTGGAAAAGATTTGTGCGCTTCCACTCATCATTGTCAACAGCTGTAGACAAAATACACCTCACAACATTGACATGTTGATCATCAACCTCAAGAGCATCTCCCATCTCATCCTCATCCCCAGAATACTCTAATGGGTCCACAACTTGATCCTCACTCTCTGGTAGGTCGCTAGACTCATGTTCTAGGGCTAGGGCACGTTGAGGACAACGAGCAGCTATGTGACCCCTATTATGACAGTGATGACACTGAATGGAAGAACCATTAGAACGGGACTCACTAGAGGAACCACTAGGACGAGGATTATAGGAAATGGACTCTCTATTCCTAGCAGTGCTATTTTTAGAGGCTGACTGAGAGACGGATCTAGACTGAGATGGGACCAAGCAGAGACAATTCTATTCGAAGAAGTAAGAGCAAAAGTAAGAACAAGAAGGACAAAGAAGTATCTTCCACTCCTCTAGAGGTTGAGGATGAGGAAGTGATGGGGACGACGGATTCTCAAAAAGGGAAAAGGTACCGGAGCCTAAGCCCTTCGCTTGTACTCGTAGTGCCAAGAGTGAGAGTTTTTTCTTTGGGACATGGAGCAATACTTCAAGGCGGTCCATGCCGACGAATAAGATAATGTAACTATCCGCAGTATGTACCTTACTGGTGATGCAAAGCTATGGTGGCGAACAAGGATTGAAGACGACGTCAATGCTGGACGACCCGCTATCTCTACATGGGATAGACTTCAGAAAGAGTTAAAGGAAGAAAAACCATGCAATCTTGCATGGGTCGCCCGAGAGTCACTCCGGAAGTGAAACGGTAAATAGCCAGGACAAGACGGATGAAGTTTTTTTATCCTGCAGCTAAATAACATTAAAACTAGCATCTAATGGCAACAATGGCCAATCAATCAACACAGACAAGATTGACAAGAACAATTGGCTTTTAAAAGTCAATTCTCAAAGACTTCCTTTTCTGAAGGGATCATTATCGAGGACGGATCATCTGACAGCAAGACGGAAGATTCTCGTAGCGAAGAGGCATCTCCGCTTTGATCAATTGGGATGCATTGCACTGCGTTCCAGTTTCCTGCCTTACACCGGAAAATGGCTTCAGACAGATCGAGATCTAGGAAAGATAGAATTTGACGACCAGACCATTCAGAGTCAAGCATAAGGACGGTCAGGCTGGCTTAGGCCCAAGATGGACAATCTGGTTAATACCAAATAATAGGTAAGCCCCAATTGTCATACCAGCAGCCGCGCAAAAATCGAATAGGATCTCCTCCGGCAGAAAAGACCCAGACAAATTTCACCGTCAAGACCGATTTCATAGTTCATGGTAGTCTTAATTCCTCATTATTTTTCAAAACCTCTAGCGATATCCTTTGATTAGTTACCGACATGCTGTGAATGTTCTCCCCTCTATTCATGAGTCTCTTGTCTTGACTCCGCTGAAGCAGCCCTTCAATGCTTTCTCCTTGTTGGAGAATATTACTATATAAAATAGAATATTAGTCTAACATTCTACCGTATCCTTCACGCCGCCGACAACCCAAGCTCGTGCCACCCTAGCCCCTGAAATGAGAGTGAATCTTGGAACCAGAAAGAAGACATCTACATATAAAGTAAAGACGGACGCCGGGATCTAAGATCGTCGATTCCCGTAGTCTAACCGAATTCATTCCTTGGCACCAGTCGTTGGGCGGCTCACTTAACGACGATTGATCTTCGAAGGGCCCTGCCTAAGGTGGGTCATCCAGCCGGAAATGTGATATGAGTCCCGAGTTCTCTCTCGAATAGACTATCGATAAGGGCGCAGATGCTCTCACTTTATGGCCTAGGTATGTAGGAATTACTTTATTCCTAGGGAGTGAGACCGGCCGAATCTTTATGGACTGGACTCACAACTATAGCAACGGTCATCCAGGGTTCCTTCGTTCTATCTGTTCACTTAAGACTGCGCTTTCAAAGGTAGTTCTGAAAGGCACCTCTTCAATCCTATTCAACCTTCTATGATATGGAGAAGCCCCAGAACTACGCTTGAAGCTTCATTCAGATCGATTCCAGTCGCCGCTACGCCACATCAATCCGTTATGGCTTGACCCTCTTCCTTAGCAGCTACGGATTCTCCGGGCAGCCATATTTGCGTGGAATTACATCAGTACATTAGTTAGACGAGCAGGAAAGGATTTCCCCGATTTGCACCAAGTTTTCTCGGTCGGTCGCCCTGTAGCCAGTGCCTAGCTCAGCTCCGAAGATTGACGAGAAGACCGCCCCCTACTAATAAGCTACATCTTTCTTTCAAAAGATGAGAACACGCCCTTTAATAATTGAAGGTAAGGCAAAAGCAAGAGTGAAACTACGAGCTAAAAGCGGGTGTGCTCCTATTATAAGATAATACGATACCACCTCCCACTTTTGGCGCACTTGTTTGATGAGCTAAGCCTAAGCGCCCTATAAGTCAAAAGCTAGCCTTACAACTAAAAGCAAGGTCGAAATCAAGCCCTCTTTTTCAAAATCATGAACGACCCTTTGATCTATGTCGTTCCCAGTTCAGCCAGGTCTGATTAGAAATGCTAAAATGAGTGGAACGAAGGCGATACGGCTTTGTTGTGAGTCGTATCTTTGCAGCTTTAGGACAAGTAGCTAAAAATCGTAAATAAATCCTTTCTGGAAGTCAGGTTTCTTTTTATGTTGACGTGCCTTTGGACTTTCAGACAAGACTCAAAGCGTCGTTGCTAAAAACAACTTTCCTCCACCATTAAGGAAGATCGGAACAGGCTAAACAGGAGCATTGGGGAGGGCTCAGCCAACATTAATATCTAATGGATCAACTCGTGCTTATGCGAGTATCAAGTCTCTCTTCTTTAAGCTAGGAAATGAAATCCCGGTCAGTGATCACTATACCTTCTTCTGCTTTGGTCATTCAACTAATCTCGTCTGGTTGGGCAAGTAATCGAGAATTCAGGAAGAGCCTTCCAACTTATGTTATGGTCTAGATCCCATAATATGACTCGACCATTAATTATCGCCTATCCGGATCAGTTAGGAGAGATTCCCTCTATAGAGTTTCACATAGCCTTTGGGAAGGCTCGGAAAAAAGAACGAGAATCGGTGTCCTGGTGGTGCTACGAGATGGTGATTTCTCGTATAGAAGAATAGATCCGCTGGTTCCTCCAAGGGCCTCACCGACATGCACCAAAGGGAAAAGGTTATGCCATTCCTCATGAACGAAAGCTACGCTCGCTGCCCTACGTAGCTTCTTATCGACCCTCTTCCCACAGTCAATCGGGCATACTATCTCCTACTCCAAGAAGAGAGGCAGCGTGAACTCCATGTGCTCTTCTACTGATGAAGCAGCTTTTGCAGTCAGTCACTCTTCATACTCCAACAAGCCAATTCCTACAAATCGTGCACGATCCAAACTGCGCCTCAAGTGCGATCACTGTGGTAGATAAAATCACACCATTGACCACTGCTACAAACTCCAATGCTAATATGTCAGGTACCGTTACTTGTCTTTCTGCTTATCTTTCCACGCATTGGATCATTGACACGGGGGCCTCCCATCACATGGCGTGCTCAAAATCTTTCTTTTCCACTCTCACTCCACAAACAGACATCCCTCCCAAAACATTACCCACTGGGGAAAGGACTCCAATCTCTCACTGGGTCTATTGTCTTAACCATCATTAATATAATGTACTCTACGTACCTTCCTTTAACCTCAAGCTTCGGTCCATTTCTCAATTAACACAATTACTGCATCGTCATTTTTCATTCTGATTATTGCCTTATTTATTCAGGACCTTCAATCGCGGAGGACGATTGGAGTAGAGCTTGGGGGATTTTTTTTTTTTGCTCCACTACGAGCTAAAAGGCGTGTCGAAAACGAACTATGAACAAAGTGCATTTCTTTCTTCAATCATTCATTCGATAGGCGTGATTCCCCGGAGGCAGGACACATGCACATTCATTATATTGGAATAGAAGTATTATGCTAGAACTTCCTGCTCTGCTCTCACGTTCATATACCATACCCATGGGGAAGAGGACCGAACGGAACCTTAGTGGCTGGGAAACAGAGATCCCGCGGAGAATCAAAGTGGGATTAGATTCAGAAAAAAAAAATAGCGGCAAAGTCAACCTAACCGCTTACCTTTTCGTAAGCCGCGCACTTCAGGCCAGGCCTTACTATAACCAACCTCACTGATCCCACTCCATCTTTTACACCGATGTATCGTACTCTCTCGACCAGGTCATCATAAGAAAGTACTGCTAAATCTTTCCGAAGTGAGAGAAGGAGGAAGGCTAGCTAGCGCGCTACTTATAACAGCCTGCTGAAAACTCAGTCAAGAAAGCAACCTCTACATTTACTGCCTACACTGACTGCTAACAAGTTCATCTGGAGGCCCGTGAAGTAAACTTTGATTCACACTGACTGCTAACAAGTGAAGTGCAGTTAAGTGCTAACCTTAAGTGCAGTTAAGAACAAGCAAAGTCAGACTTAATAATGAGCAAGAAAACGAACAAGCATAAGAGCAAGAAAACGAAGAAGATATCAATACCATTACTAAGTAATACTAAGTCTTGATTACTTAGTCATGCAATACTGAGTATTACTTAGTAATGTAGGGCAGCAAGAAAACGAAGAAGCATAAGCCCATACAAGCAATACCATTACTAGGTAATACTAAGTCTTGATTACTAGTAATGGTCTTACTTAGTCATGTAGGGCGCGCAGGAGTTTTCTTGCTGCTCAGCTGTTGCTTGTTCCTTCCCTTATAGTGGCTTTCGCGTATTACTAAGTAAGACCATTCAATACTTAGTATTACCATTACTAAGTAATACTAAGTATTGAATGGTAATACTAAGTATTGAATGGTAATACTAAGTATTGATTGGCGCCATTATGAAGTATGACTTCTTCTTGCTTTTCAATCAATATCAACAACATGTCGTGACCATCAATGGTTGGTTGACTTTGTCAGTCAGGCGGGTTCATTGATTAAACCTCCGGTGCTGGTAAGGTCTTGTGACCGTGGTCGATAAGATCTCTGAGATTGAAGCCAGCTGGTTTGTGGTGGTTGGCTCTTCTATTGAAAGTCACGTCGATACCTTCTTTCTGGTAGGCACTGTAAGTGGTTCATTCCCGGCTGGATGGTCCTCAGGTCAAATTCACGAGTCAACGCCAGCTTTTCATTTTTGGTCTTATTCAAGGAAGATTTTTTTTGACCCTGCCCCCTAAACTTGATTGAGTTTTCATCATCGTCAATGAGCCCTCTACCAGCTAACAGTCTAAGGAAGAATTGAATAATGATTGTTCTTCAGAACTCTGTTCTTGGCTGATAACAAGGAAGGATTCAATGTTCTTTGATGACAACATCAGTCGAAATCATTCACTGTTTGATTCAGTGCTCTGTCAGGAATTTGCTTCTCCTAGAAAGAAGATGTTCCATGAGTGAGATCTGCAGCCTGTTTCTCCGGGAACCAACAAAGTTAGTAAGAAGGAGGAAACGGAGCTGCGGCTTTACAGGTGACTCCATGACTGGGAGGAATCAAATGAGGCTGATTAGTTTCTGCATGATTCAGGTGCTGCCTTTCATGAAGGGGAACAGAAAAGGAGCAAGTTTCCTTGCGTCCAGAATAGAGCCATGTCTTGGCCAGAGCCTACTAGTTTTTGCAATTTTGCTTGTCTTTCAGGGCTGCTTCCTTTGGGGAGGGGAAGTATGAGAGTTTCAAGGATTGTGTGAGAGGAGCTAGGCATCATGCTTCATTGAAGCGGTTCCCTCAGGGTAGCAGCTTTTTGATTTCTGCAAAGGCTCCAGAAAGCCGGGCATCTTCATGGGTCGACATGTTGCAGCTTAGTGCAGGTGGAGTACTCGCATGCAGATTGGCCTGGGGCGGGGAGTCCAGGCTTTTTCAGGTTAGCTGTTACTTCATGGCTGGCATTTCTCTGGAGCTCCGGTCTGGTGATCTCGTCGAGTTTTGGCGTTTCCTCATGTGATCTCATTAGCTCAGTGTTTTACTGCAGCCCTTTTTCTGGCTTCAGTGAAAGCGCGGCATCAAAAGATCGACGAGACGGACACCCTTGGTTCCTCTCGGCTCCCGCATGCCCAGCTGCCTTGCGGACCAAACGTCCATGGTCTACTGCTTCCTTCATCCAGTTGTAACAGCTCTGAGCAAGCAAGAGAAAGACCTTTCCACGAGCTCCTTTCTCCCCCCAATCCTATTCGTTGATCGCTTCTCATTAGTGTGGCCGTGAGAAGCTGCCTGTCTCGGTACGAGGGAGCGGGCTGATCCGAGAAGCCGCCTAACAAAAAAAAAAGACGCTGAGCTCTCCTCCTTTATGTGCAGACGAGCCTCGTGGCATAAACGAATGAGGCAAGAATCATCAACGAAAGAATTCATTTCTTTCTGAGATCTATACGGTTTGCTGGGTCATTCATTTTTCAGCAGGCAAGGAAGCTACGTTTTAGAATGGTCCTGCTCTTCCGGTAAGTATGGCAGGGAGAGGCTCTTGAGGCTACCTCCGGGAAAAGATCTGGACGGGCGACGAAGACCCCAGAAAGAAGATATAAGAAGTTTTCAGGCTTTCGAGGAAACAGCGATCGCATAAGCCGGTGGAAGGGGATCCTGAGCCAAAACCAGGAGACAGGAGCCTTTATGGCAACGTGATTAGTGAAGAATCAACAGCATCAATTTGAAGGCAGGAAAATACCGAAGTGAGGCGAATACTGACTTTAGCTTTAGTTCAGAAAACGACAAGTATGGAAGGAAGGGTCTGACGACGAGATTTGAGCGAAACGCTGAATCGTTTGCGGCCTGATCGTTACGTGATCTTTCAATGACGAACCGAACGGAAGACTGATGAATGATCGATTCGATCTCCTTTGAATCGAACAACATGAGGCAGAAATGACATCTGTTCTTCCGAGCTCTGAAAAAAGATCCCCTCACTTGTCTTATGACTAATAAAGACGCTGACTCAGATTCCTATATCTTGTCCTAGGCCTAAATTGATTCACTTTCCTCTAGATACGATGATTGACTGACCCCATGGTTTCACAGGATGATCTTCTCTGGAAATGAATCTTTCCCCTTCCAAGACTCATTGACTTCTCATACAGATCTTATCGTTCCCATGCAGAGACTCCGACATCACTCATTTCAAGCAGACCGCAGATAATTCACCTTGCTATTGAGTCTTCCGGATCCATTAGGAGAAACAACTTACTTTGATCCGGAGGTCTTCAATGAATGAACATATTCTGAAGTACGGGAAACAGAATTTGGTTCCACCAGGAAGGACAACCGACAGATCTCCAGAAAGATTTCAATTAGGAAGGAATCTTTAATCCCTGGATGGAAGGACAGGACTCACTTGAGGATGATCAGGCCATTCCATTTGAAAAGGAGGGGTAAGGGGACAGCATTCACTGTCAGGGGATTGGAAGATCCAGACTTCGTCAGATAAAAAGACAGAGAATCATCTAGGAGGGCCGCATGACCAACAAAGTCAACAAATACAAAAAGGATAACATCAACAGATCAAGACGTCAAAGGAAAGAATCTTCATCAAAAGGATGAACAAAGAGTCAAATGAACTGTCACATAAAGTCGACTGCACATGATACTCTTTGACCAAAATAATCAAATGAACTTGTCAAGCAAACCAGGATCCTAAAAGGATCTCTGTTCTGATCCGGTCCATCAGAACCTATTCAGTGCTTCTTTCTTCACTCACGCGAAAGGCTATCTCCCAGCTAAGATCAAAAACAGAGCTGTCAGTGTGGCATCTGAAGAATCCCAGCCATGTACCGCTTCCCTCAACTGTGGCGAATCATCAAAAGATCCATCAGCTGGCCGCCTTTCATTTGGCTTGAACAGCTCACGCTACGCCCCGCCACTTTGCTGGCTGAAAACTGTTCGCTGCAGAAAACGTTGGGCTGAGCTGCCAGGTTCCAAGCCTGTTTAGCTAGAAAGTCCACCCCAGCCAGCTCCCTGCAGCGAAACGTTCGACTTGCATGGCAGCTCGTTCTGAGCCAGGATCAAACTCTTCTTTTGAGTATGGGCCTGCAGTGGTAGAACCTGGTCTGAACATTTCTTCTCTTCTTCTTACTTGAATATACACCAATCTGGTTTGAGTTCGTTACTACGACGATCAAACTAGACGAATCAGTTCAGTGCGAAAGGCGCGAGGAGCAGCAACGCGCCTTCCGAGGAGTCTGGTGAGCCAGCATCCGAGGCCAACTGATGAGACTCCTGGTTATCAGTTACGCATCGATATCCATCCCTCCATCTGTATCGAGGCGCCGAGTGAGACTCCATCCATATCTGAATCTGCGGTTTGCAGCAGTTCGGCTCAGCACGTCACCTGATCCAGCCAGCTATTCCTATTCAAATAAGGTGTTGTCTTTCATTTCAGGCTCGGTTTCCTTCTCCTTATAGATGAAATGAGGAGAATGATGGAGAATGCCTGGGAATGCAGTGGCAGGAAGGTCCATTCAGCTGTTACCAAAAGAAAGAAAATCCTGTCTCAGAGCATAAAAGAAATATGATGGAGGAAAAGATCTATAGAAGGAAAAGAAGATAGTAATCATATGAAAAAATAAAAAATGGCGGCAAACTCTCAGCCTTTCATACTATGATAAAATGAAATCAAGAGGCGGCGGATGCGGACGACCAAACCAGCCAATCCTTCTGATAAAGGTACCGATTCCGGCTAACTGTACCATGGACCAACTTCTCGACAAAGCTGTTTGAGCAACAAACTGAAATCTCCGAGTCGTTTTTGAGACCAGAGTTGTCAATTATAATTCGCAAGCTCATCGATCAAGAATGAATATCATGGAAAATCTTAGGATCGAAGAAGCAGAGTAAGGCACTCCAGGCGTGATCTCAGTGGTGAAGAAGATCAGCCGGGCGAATCTACCTGACGAGGAGGAGGATGGAGGTTGGACATCAGAATTCGTTCATGTGAGGGTTCATTCCTGATGAGACTTAAGCGTGCAGAGGCTGTGTGGGGCGTCTCGTATCGTATGAAAGAGGTGAAATAGCGAGAATGTTCTTTGCGTTTTTGATGAGGAGCTCTTCGGACCAGCAGCTAAAAGGACGCATCGCGCATTGATGGTAACCTCGTGCCTTAATGGAGAAAAGTCAAACGTCCTGATAATCCAAGGCCTTCAGATGGAGCTGTGGAGTCGAGCAACGATTCCAGGACTGGTTCACAAAGCTTCTTGATCTTTGAGCCTACTGTTGGGATTCTTGCTTTCCAACGCTCAATGGAATCGTCTTCCGAATGGGACGGACTCCACCCACAACTTAGTCGTTCAAAAGTTAGCTGATTACTTTCAAATAGTCAGAAGAAAAATTTCAAGAGACGGAAATCGATTAGGTCTCAAGATGATTGGAACATCCGTATTCAGGAAACTGAATCAGTAACGGATTCAGCGTTTCCTTTTAACTGAAAACCGTGTTATGTGTTTATCGTTGGAATCATGTCTCCTCGATGCCTGCATCTTTAGATTCCGCTTGGAGAGGAAGAGTTCCCGCAGCATTTGTGCGTCTTTTCTGCTCCTTCTTCGTTGATTGTGATCCAGCAGGACCAGTATATCAAACTCAGGAGAACCGTGAAATTGTCTTTCCGTGGAAGGTAGGACCCAACTGCGAGATATAGGGCTGTCGAGATGCTCTCTAAAATCAAAGAAAGATAGAGGAATTCAGATTCACTGCCAAGAGGAGGAAGAACGTCGCTATCTAAAGAACCTTTCCTTTCTGATCTGATCAGGCTGGGATTACAAAGTGAAGCTCAGAAAACACAGAATCATAGATTACCTAGGAGGCAGGAAGGTGAAGGCAAGACCTCCATGCTTCCTTTTAAGGTGAAGTCCTTGGGCCACTGACTTGATCTGAGACGTGACGTCGCTGGTACCATGTGCCTGTGAAGATCTGATGACAACCAAAGATAGATTGGCGGGTGTGAAGGCATGCTACGCCAAAGAGCGTCATTAGGAACATGCTCGCTGTTCCACATTATCATGAAGCCAGTTGCTCAGTGAACCCTTTGGGCGTGGCAAGTTCAGACTGAAGGGGAGTCTGTCGTCGCAGATCAGGATGGTTTGAAGGTTGAAAAAAAAAAAGTGAAAGAGGTAGAGCCAACGAATTGATTTCTCCTGTTCTCGTTGGATCAAGACCATTTCATCTTGACTTGATCTTTACTCCCTGTCGCAGATGAAAAGTCTCCACGTTCTGCCAGCCAAACTGAACCTAGTTAAGTCGTTTCGATAGGTTAGACCTCAAAGAATTACAACAAAACGGCCCATTCTGATCTGTTATTGGCTCAGATAAAGGAATCAGGGGGAAGTCTAACAGGAAAATATAACTACTGACCAGTAAGACGCGCCGTGATCCATCGGAAGGGCACAAGCAAAGTGAAAGAACCAAATAGCAAGGGTTCCTAAGGCGGAAAAGTGAAAGGACCTCATGATATAGTTTCATTTATAACAAGTCCCAATTAACCATCATTATACTCGATAAAGTGAGAACAGTCGACTGTTGGTATGGCAATTGACTAAACGGAAGACTGAAAGAATCTCGATTTCAGAGACAGCAAGGGATCATGCAATAAAGTGGAGTTCGTATTGAGTACAGAGTGCAGATGCCCCAGGGAGGACAGACGAAAAAAATATGTTGATAGCTTTTCATTCATATTCCCATTCAGGGAAGAACAGGAAGCAGGCACCTCAAGTAGGAGACCCCAGGCAGGCAGGAATGAGCAGGAAAGCAGTTCGCTTTGCATGGTGGCTGGGATCAAGCTGATTGAGCCCTGCAGTGAGCTGGTGGTGCAGGACAGGCAGAAATCGTGATGGGAAGATCCTTCGTGAAGACGTGTTGAAGTGAAGACAGTGAGCGATGGCAGGAGGAAAGAATGACGATGGTGTACGCCAGCACTGGTAACAGTCAGTCGACGTGAGAGGTCAAAGTTGGGTTCAATCTGGCCTCGTGCAGGTGACAGCAGGTTTCAACAGAATCCAGGTCGACGGCGGGCGTGACTGCGCGGGCAGGCCAGCAGGATTGGACTCCATGAAAGTGAGTCCTTTAATGCGAACAGGCCTGGGAGGTGAACTCAGGCCAGATCCATCAAGATCACCTCTTGGGAGGATGACGGGGTCACTGCGCCGGCCTGACTCGAAGAGTCAGATCGTGAAGGACGATGTGATCGAAGCGGGCAGTCAGTGAGGCAGGAGTTGAGGTGGTGAGGGCCAGTCGGGTTGCCGTCCTGGAGTGGAAGGCCTCGGCGTCAGGCTGGGAAGGACAGAGGGCTGCAGGAGCGATGGTGATTGAGAAATGAGCTTTGACAAAACAACAGACAACGTCAGCTGATTTGAACCAGGCACGAGAGTGTGGGGAAGGCTGAACTGGGACAGAAGTCCAGAACGGAGGGATGATGGGGAAGGCAGTCCAGACTAAAACGGTGTTCGAAAATGGACAGGGACCTTTCGAAAACACTGCTCAATCTCCTGCGATTGCGAGCTTTCAATCAATCTCATCCATAGGCATTCATTCAGGAGTTTACGCTGTAAAGACAATTCGTGCTAGATCTTCTATAAAATGAGTCCCGTAGGCCCTTCAGGAAAGATAGCAGAAAGAGAACCACTGCTTTGACTTGACTCTCCCTAGCAAGAAAACGACTGCAGCAAGAAAACTCCTGCGCAACAAGCAAGGCCCATATCGGTTAGGGCGCCAATACTTAGTATTACTTAGTAATCCGCGAAAGCCTATAGCAAGAAGCATAAGCCCAAACTGAGTAATGGCGCCAATCAATACTTAGTATTACCATTCAATACTAAGTATTGATTGGCGCCATTACTTAGTAAGACTTAGTATTACCTTGCTTGTTGCCAATACTGAGTCTTACTTAGTAATACGCGAAAGCCACTATAAGGGAAGGGCAGGTAATAGCGTTAGCCTTTACCATAAAAGCGTTTTCTTGCTGCGTTAGCCTTTAGAGTATAGCGTTTTCTTGCT
>CM037589.1:151133020-151143411 GCA_021018995.1 Chloranthus sessilifolius
CAGACAATGATGATCTTCTCTTAAAATAGCAAGAATAGCTGGTGGAGGACTCTGCACCCAGTAAGGTCGACACAGTCAGTCAGGAAGATGCTTTGCCACCCAATCGGCCGAAGCATTGGCTAATCTGTTCACCCTTTATACCGACCAGCTGTGGTGGGACATCAGGAGTTGCTGCACATCATAGGCCTCAGACTGCGATCTGTAGACGACTTTTGACTATTAAAAGCTTTCAAGACCTGAGATGAATCTGTTTTCATACATACAAACAGAAGATAGCTCTAGAGAAAAAGCCAGGTCAGAACCTTTCCTAAGTGTAAGTGCATGAGCCTCCGCCATGTCCACCGAAGAAAGAGTCATTTTCTTTATCGCCGAGCGTCTTTCGAGTCTCATGTTGACTTTTCTCTTTCATGTGAGACTTCGCCTTAAGAACTAGGGCTGAGCCCATACTTATATTATTGGTTTTAACACTACTCTGCGGGAGATTGGTATTAAACCGAAAGCCTAACCTGGACTACTAACGGCTTCTTCTCTTGTTAGAGGAAGCGATAGCTAGCTCGACCGGCAGGGAGAGGAAGAGATGGTTCAAAGTCTTCTTTATGTTACACGTAGCAACTCTTCTTGTTCAATCCTTTAATCGGAACGACGAGAGAGTGACTAAGCCGAAAGGGTGGAGCGAGAACTGGTAACCCGGCTCGGTTCATCGATGACCGTGCATTCTTGACGGCCTGTTGTGTACTAAGATGAACTCACACTCACAATTCAACTTAACTCCTAACTGAAGCTATAAGAGATGGTGACTAAGCCAAAGCGCGGGACTGCACTGTATTGTATGCTAATATAAAGTCTTCGGTACAACTCTTCTTTCCTCCGTTCACCCCTCTCCTAACGAAGGCAAGGCTTAACTCCTAGCGCTAAGCATAGAAAGCTCTCACGCGCCCAATAGACTCTATCAGAGACGGAATCTGTTACCGTTCCCTAACCCAAAGAGGTTAATCGATGCAACTGCACTGTGTCTTGTGTTTCCTTGAAAGACTAGCTCTTCCTTACTCGTTGTTTAGCTGGAAGAAGCTGTCCGCTCGTGCTTCTTTCGAGTGAGATGTCCATCCCAGGCAACCATCTCTTCTTTGGCATTCCCCTATCCGTCCAACCTTGATCTGCTACCTCTCAACTTTCAATCTGATTTTTAAACTTTCGTTTGGTACATTCAGTTAGGAGCATCTCCATCTCGATCAAAGTTTCATGTCTCGCTCGATAGCAATAGCCAAACCCTTCTCTTTGTCAGCTCGATCTGCTCTTTTTCTTGTAGAGGAATGTGGAACAAGGATTCTCACAAGTATAGAACGGAATGCCTCTTGCTTGGTCTCTTCCTTGCCACTCTCATTTCAATCCGCTACTTCCATGATCAATGTGGCAGGGTAAGTTTCCTTGCTCGGTATCAGGTATAGCTTGCTCACTCACTAGGGCTGGAGGGCGGGATAAGAATGGTATTGTCAGAGCCAGTTCCATGTGGCAAGGTATGGTTTCTCACTTTAGCTAGGAACAAGTAGTTGGATGCAGTGACAGAGCAATCGGGATCCGTACTTTGTCATCGATCAAATTCCTACCTCTTTGTCTCTTTCAATCACATACGTAGGGAACAGAGAAAGAGGGGCCCCGTGGAAAAAAGCAGGCGCTGTTCTTGCTTTGGTTGACTCAGCTGTGATTTGATTGCTAACGTCTTTAAAGGGAGTGTCCCGAGGGGAAGAGGAGGTAGCTGTTCGTGCTATAGTTTCATCAGCTGCTATTGGAATGCTTTCCTTTCTTTCATTAGGTGGTATCGCTTTTAAGAGAGAGGCTGCCTTAGGTTTAGTTTAGGAGTTTTCTTTTCTCTCCCTCTTTTTCGGGGGCAGGAGCGGTAGAAGAGGCTTTTGCTCCTACAGAAGACCTTGCTTCAGATCGCAATGGAATACGGTCAAAGGAGCGTGGCGAAGGGGAGATTTTTTACTATTTCACGATGGAAAGAATAGCCTAGTCGAGGAATAGCCTTATTTCGTAGCCAAGTCAGTAGACTTGCCAACTGATCCGACTTTTCTATGGCTATGGGAAGAGGTCAGTGCTGCTTTCCTTTCTGACTGTATTGCCTTATCCTTATTATAGTAGATTGATTCGGCATTACCAGCCTTAGGAATCGATCTAGATGCAGCATTACCGGTCGAATAAGAAGTCATTCCTCTTTGCGTAGATGAAGAAAGGTTGGGCTACTTCCTCACAGATTGAATACTTGAATACCAAGAAATCTCCGACTTAAGCATACTATTTGACTTCCTCAATCAATGCCCCCGAGCATTCCATACATCTTCCTTTCTCTACCCCAGCCTCGGTCGGTCATGGGGCTTCCCTCTGCCAAGAATTGCTCTGGATATTCCGCTTTGACTACTGTCAGTACACAGATTCTTATTAGTTCAAATAGAACTAGACAGATTCACTCCGGAAGGAGGAAAGTCGGTCTTTTAGGCCTACCCCACATTTGTCTTCTACGAGGGACGAGTATTATGCGGATTAGGATTCTCGGGCCCAAGCGGAGGTGCTTTCTTCGTGAGGAAAACTAAACCTTTCTGAGGTGTGCATGGCTCAAGGCGCGCATGGGTTGACTTTCTTTCTAAGAGTTGGGAGCGAAGGAACGGAACGCGGATCCGGATTTCATTCTTTTTGAGTGAACGAAGCCAGCGAAAGGTAGATTCATTCAATCCGAACCTCTTCTATCTCGATGCGAAACCTTAAGTGGGCTCAGCAAGGGCCTCTTCACTAGCTTCGTTTCCTTTTGTAGGGCCACTAGCTCGAACCAGAGGTTCTTGCTTCTTGTTCAGCTACGACTCTTTCTCAACGCCCATACCTTAGTCTGGTCACTAGTTTATTCGCACCTTTCGTCTGCTAACCTAATGCCCAAGCTATGGAAACTTCCCGGTCTTAGAAAGCTCTTTGGCTAGTTAAGAGGTACTGCTTGGTCTTCTCAGAAGTCTTTTGTTGTGAGAACAGTCCGCCAAAGGCTTCGATGCTGGATCAGAGTGCAATTGATTCGGATCCGGTTTCCTTCGAGCCACACCTCCCAACGGTTAATGATTGCCATGGACGGGTAAACTCGGGCCAAAGCTTGAGTGGGGTGGGCTTGGATACACCGGATACACGACCGACACTGAGCGCTACCGCAGCGAGTGAAGTATGTGTTGTGGTGCGCGATCATACAAATGTGAGTCAAGTTCGGAATAGGTTTTTCATCCAAGAGTTAATGAAGGAAGCACGTCGGGTGACTTCAGCGCGGAAGGGAATGGTTCGCCAATAGGATTGATTTCCTTGAAGGGGTCGGCTTTGGACCGAACTTTCCATTAACGACTATAGCTACACGCTTGACCTGCCCGCAGGGCGAAAAGCGCTTGCGCTAGACTGAAAAAAATTATATATATATATATAATAAATTGAAATCAAAAGGAAGACTTATAATGGATGCCCCGATCCTACCTAATATGTATAATGAAATCCATTTGATTCCCTACTTCATGCATTTGATCTCCTGTCTCAATTAAGAGGGGTCATGGAAAGGCTCAATATAGCGATCGATTCCTTTTTCATCAACCGCTGCAGCTGCACGAGGTCACATAAACCTACCTTTATAGCTTTCCACAAATGACCCACTTGACGACGTCTAGGGCGAACACAACATTAAGGCTAGCTAAGGATTGGACACCTCTGCTTAGGCGGGGACACAGGAATTAGGCGGATACTGAGGAATCGAAGCTGCAGTCTCAGCAGGCCCATTAGTAGTCCAATGAGTTGACCAATGACTCTATCCCGCTTTGTCTCCCTAGCTTGACGGTATTGAGGCTTTTGGTGCCTTCGGTGATGAGGATATTTTTGAAGCATATATGAGTTATGGCGTTCACACGTAGTCTCCGAGCACCACCTAATTGGTTCAGTGATTTTAAGCAGCTCTCCCCTAGCCGTAAGGGTAAGGGCGCGAGGTTTTTCTTCTTTCCGCTTAGAAATAGTATTATTAAGTTTCGGGACATTGGACTTTTCATAGGACTAGCAGACGAAACCGAACTAGCAGGACTAGCGGAACTAGGAGCAGGACTATAAGCATTAGCAGCATTGGCGTGTGTAAGAGCAAGGGCGGTAGGTGAGCACGGAAGCTTCTCGTCAAATTCAAATAAAGGAAAGGTTTTTCGACTAGCTGGCTGTTTTCGGCATGAGTGTGTGGGTGTGGTTGGTGCAGCAGAGGCCCTACCAGCAGCAGTTAACGTGGCTAGCTCTTCAGTGGCATTTGTTGAGCGATCTGTAAATCTCTCGTCTTTCAGTTGTGTTGGCTCAGAAGCTAATCAATCAGTAAATGCTTAATCTCTCTCTCTCTCTGATTGATCTCCTGAACCTTCGGTAAACCTGTAGTTGTTGGAGGTGTAGCTAGTGAAACAGTAATTGTAGTCCGTAAGAATGCCCAAGCCGGTTTTTCATAATCCCTCTTGTTGGACGGCCTAGCTATAGCTATATAACTGGAATTTTCCGTCAAGTCAAGGTCTTTCTCTCCAATGGGCGCGATAGTTAAGTAAATCACGGCTGTCGTATCCTCCTCGGGCTAGCCATTGCTTGAGTGAACAACCACTAGCTCTTGGCTATCGGCAGTACAAAGGCCGGAGGTGTGGGTTACAAACCTTGATTTCACATTGGTGTGCCACGTCAGGGCCGTTCTATATAGGGGCGCTACTCTGCTTCTCGCTTCGCTTTGAGCGCTCCGCTAGTTGCTTTTAATTAAGCCGTATCTTGCTACTTACGTGAGAGTCGGATCTGTCAAGAGAGTCGTTTCTTCAAGAGAAGGGGTCGAAACACTTCCAGGAGGGTGAGCATCTTTATAGGGATTCCATCTATGGGGTAGTCGGATCTCCCCGGCCAGATGAACTCTGATTATGGAAATGTCTTCCTGCTTTCGGCAGCCGCGGATTCAAGCCTCTCTCTTCCCCCCGCTCGATCGACTATAGTATGCGGACAGGAGTAGGATATGCCTTCATCCGAAGCACTACGAAGCCTTTTCTTCCTATCGGCCAGAGGAGGCGGGTTTTCCATAACTACTCTTCCTATTCTGGATTGGCCGGGCGATAGTTAGGTGGAGTCGATCAATAGGCTTTGAACCAATAATAAAGGAGATCCGGTTGGGGGAGGGATAAGTGAGGAGACCTGTGCTTATTGGAGACTGGAACTACTATGCGATACTAAGGTCGAGTGGCCTGCCAACAAGAAGTAGAACCCCCTAATTCCGATCATCCATGAGGCCAACTAAGCGCTTTTAGGGGGAATCAAGATCTTTCTTTATGTCTTTCATCATCCCCTCTGAAACAACCATGAAATGGCTGGTAGGAAAGCGGGAAATGCTTATGGAGTAAAGGGGAAGGGAACGGCCCGACATTGCCAAGGGCACAGCCAGCTACCTATGGCCTATTTAAATGGGAACTGGCCCTTCATTAAGTCGCATCTACAACCAACCCTACTATCTGAATTGTATTAGTAAAGATCCTCCCAGAGAATGGTAGTTCAGTTCCTTTCCTCGCATTAGTTGGGTTCAGTTCCAACTCTACCATCTTCACTATCTTAATTCATCCATCCCCCCCTTTGCTCGGTTCAGGCGGAGGATCTCTCTCATTCGCCTCCATTGTCTTATCTAAAGCCTTTACCAATAAGGATGAGAAGAAATCCCTACCTTTTGACTTAACTATGTTCGCCTATGCGAATCAGTCTCCAATAGAGAAAGACTATCTATAAAGAGAGTAGATACTCCAAGCAAGTAGGGATTAATGGCCTCCACTTCTGTCTGAAGGCGGAACTAGTATAGGGAAAGCCTCAAGGCAGGCCCTAAAATCTATATAGTAGTTCTCTTTCCTCGCTTCTTGAAACAATCATCCGTAGAGTAGTAGACCAATGGGACGACTCCTAACCAGATTTTGGGGGGTTTGATTCTCTATCCGAAGCTACGAAGGGCCGAGCTTACTTTGATCAGGAACTGGACGCAGAAGCTGACGATCAGATTGGTTCACTGCAACCCACAGCAGATTCAAGTCCCTCAAAATCCTATAGATCTGATCTTCCATTTATTTTGACTTTCGATGGAGCCGCATTGGGTAACCCTGGCAAAGGAGGATGTGGTGGTGCTTGTTAATAATAAGTAAAGTAGGCGCCGGAATCTTCTTATTTATTAGCGAACAGGTAGCTATAGTGACTTATTAGATTCGTTTAGGAAGGAAGTTTCAGATAAGAATGAATGGAATTTGACTCTAGACAAATTCCTCAGTTCTCTTCAACCAGGCCAGTGGTGCCTCCTGGAGCTTTGATAATTCTCTTCTTGGCCGGTCGAAGGATTTTGTTGCTCTTGCAGAGGTGTTGACATTGCTCCTTTTTGTCTAATCCTTCTTTCGGGCTGGAAGGCGGGAAAGGCTTGTGCCTGGGTCATTCCCAATTATTCCTACAGTGTTGGCTCTTTCCAAGGGGCGCTGCGGTCAGAATATGGCTCCTGCGGGGCATCTTTAGGTTGAAAGTCCTCATATAGTCTGCCTGTTTCTCAGGTAAGATGACGTGGAGGTTACTTGCCTTCGCCCTCCACCTTTATATGAAAGATGAGAAAGACTCCTTTTCTCCCGGCGTTGAGGTCTGGTATGGTTACTTCCCCTCTTATGTTGTAGAGGAACCTTTCTAAAAATGTCTCAGCCAAGTGGCTAAAGGAGGAAATTGCCTCTAGTGGGAGGTTGGTGTACCAATCTAGGGCGAGGCTCTTTGGGAATAATCTAATGAGCAAAGTCTCTCTTCCTGCGGATAGTCGCTACAAAAAAGGACACCGGGTGGCCTCTAGGGTTTCCTTTGTCGTTGTACTTAGAAGAATTGGGAGGGGCATAGTTAGGGAGGGGAAAAGATGAGGCTGGAAAGTGACAAAAGTCTTCAAAAAGGAGCCTATGGTTCCGGAACGAAGTTGCGTCAGTTGAGTTTACGAGACTAATGAACGAAGCCCTCAGCTATGGATTGAGACTACGCTAAGGAACAAGGAAGCAATAGCTCGCTCGACCGGCCCAGCAAGAAAACGAAGAACAAGTAAGACTTAATAATGAGCAAGAAAACTTGCAAGAAAGCCAATTACTAAGTAATACTAAGTATTGACAAGCAACGCATTACTAAGTAAGACCATTCAATACTTAGTATTACCATTACTAAGTAATACTAAGTATTGAATGGTAATACTAAGTATTGAATGGTAATACTAAGTATTGATTGGCGCCATTACTAAGTATTACTTATGCTTGTTCGTTAGCGCGCGCATCCGTTTTCTTGCTGCCCTACATGACTAAGTAAGACTAAGTCTTGTCTGGGCGTTGCTTGTTCTAGCGCGAAAGCCACTATAAGGGAAGGGCAGGTAATAGCGTTAGCCTTTACCATAAAAGCGTTTTCTTGCTGCCCTACATGACTAAGTAAGACCATTACTAGTAATCAAGACTTAGTATTACCTAGTAATGGTATTGCTTGTATGGGCTTTGCTTCTTCGTTTTCTTGCTGCTAGCTAGCTTCGAAAGCGTAACCATGTTTTTTTTCTCTTTCTATTCACTCTATTATCAATCCTGAACTCACTTTATTGCATTGATTTGCTGTTTGAAATCGAGATTCTTTCGGTGTTTAGTTTAGTCAATGGTACCGTACCAACAAGATCGACTTCCTCCCTTTGTTCGTTAAGTTGGGATTCAATAATCACATAAATGAATCGAAGCTGTGCTCTATGCCTCTTTCACTTTTTTTTTTCAACCTTCAAACGCCCTTGCCTGCTTTGATTCTTGTGCTTGCTTGTGCCCCCTTTTTTGGCGCTTGCCTGGATCGCTATCTTACTAGCAGTAGTGCTGTTTTCTATTGGAGCTTCCCCTATTCCTTTTATCGAGCATAATGATTCGAATCGGGCTTTGTTGTATAATTCTTTGCCGAAAGAGGTCTCCGCCGACCCAACGACTTTCCGATGTGATTTACAAGCTGCGGGGCATGGAACGGAGTTTCATTCATCGCGACAGGAGTTCACCAAGTCTAAGAATGGGCCGGTCATCCAACGAGAACGGGTAAATCAGGTCAGTCAGCTAAGGCCCACTTTCACCTTAAAGATCAAGGTCTGGTCTTTGAATGAAATGTCCTCTACTCGGTAGTAGTAGGAACAAGATGTAACTGATTCATCCGTGCCAACGAGGAGAGAAGGGGGGCTTCACCTGATCACTCTGAATCCGCTGATCAGGAAGAGAGAAAGGAAGAGGTTTTTTCTTTAGATAAAGCGGAAGCTCGTTCCTAGCCTCTTTGGCAGTAGCAAATCTGAATTCGTAACCCGCCAATCTATCTTTGGGCAGGAGTCGTCAGATCTTGCCCAGGCAAAGGAGCGATCGACACTCGCTCGCAAGTTGTAAGAAGTGGTAAGCGCAAGGACAAGTTGATTTAGAAAGGAAGAGCAAACGGAGGCTTTCAAGCCTACGTGCGCTAGCGCGCCCTGGAGTTTTCTACGCTGGTTCTTCTGTGTTTTCCTGAGCGGTATGGTACGGCACGTGGGAAATCACAATCAGAGAGAAGGAACGAGCAGAGAAAGACGCAGGAAATAGCGAAGTACAAGCGTGAATTATCTATCTATCTCTTTCCTTAGCTGAGAGAGAGGGAGCGAACTCTCGACATGCAGGCATATCGAGTATGTTCGAAAAACCCTAACACAAGACAATTACAGGGAGGACGTACGTGTTCTCGGGCGAGTACGGATGTAATCTCGGTTAGTATACAAGATCATCAACGTGTACAGTAATAGGATGCGATTGCGGAGCCCTTTTCTTAGTGACCTTTCGGAGCGGTTCTGCCTCTATTTTTGTAAAAAAGTAGTCCATAGCAACTAAGATAAAGGCATGACCGCGAGAGAGAACAAATGCAAATTCATTCGATTCCATGGGTTGAGGGTGGGAAGAAGCAATAAAGCACAGTGCAACGAGATGAATTCATTTTTCTTAAAAGAAGGAGGGACAACTGCCGCTAAAAATAAGGATGGTGGGTGGGTTCCAGGTAGAAGAAAAGAGGAAACAGTCATTGAAGAAAAAAGCCCATGAAATTTCCATGAAAGGAAGGGCAAAGAAGGATTTTCTGACTATTTGGGTAGGGATGTAGGCATAAAGGTAGGTTTGAACGACTAAGGTTGATGGGTGGAGTCCGTCCCATCTCGGAAGACGAGGGAAAGGTTTCGAGATTTAGCGTTGAATGAAAGCGCGGGATACGTAGGGCAGTACCCAAGCATCAGGAGATGTAAGAGACCTCGCTTGATGAAGCTTATTGTGTGTGAAAATCCAGTCGGGGAATCGTTGAATTGACTCCGCAGCTGAGCAAGCGCTCGAAACATAGCTTAGGGAATGCCTTGAGCGAGCCGAGTGCGTATCCCCTTTTTTAGTACGATGCCCTACAGCGCCAACCGATCAATAAGCTTTGGCCGGGCCAACCATCGATCTATTCGACCGCGTTCCCACTGTTTTTCCATAAGAGATTACGGCTCCTGGTTTATCAAACAAACTTTTTCTCACTTGAAGCACGCTTGAGTGCCTTATGCGCTATGCTCTAGTCTTTACTTGACTTTATCATACGATACGAGAATACGCGCGCGCGAATGAGAGCGCGCTATGCGCTAAGCTGCGCTTAGTCTATACAACATCAAAGAGGAATCGAACCCCTTCTCGTTCTTTGAAAACTCTATTCCAATTGATGTCCCCCACCCTCACCCTCCTCCTTCTCCGTTATTTTAGCTGCAACGGCGACAGAAGCATGAAAAAAAGGAACCCCACCTTAAACGACCGGGCAGGAGGGGCGCTTCGGGGAGTAGCCCCTCCTCGTCGTAATAATGAGTTCGTTCCCCGGCTTCTTCTTTATTCCACACTCCACTTCAAGCATTCCCGTCATATACGGACGTAATCAGATCTACAATTCCATTCTTTTCGATCTTGTACTAAGGTACACCCCCCCCCCACCTAATTGATAAATATAATTGACAACTGCTCGGAACGTCTCGCTATTCGCTTGAAAAACGATTAGGTCGTGTAGAATGTTTGTTAAATAATGGAGATTTCCGGAATGCTGCTCAACAGCTTTGTCGAGAAGTTGGTCCATGGTACAGTTAGCCGGAATCTCGGTACCCTTTTATCAAGAAGGATTTGGAGATTGGCTGAAATACCGGTGAGCAACGCATCCGCCGCCTCTTTTTTGAGGCTTTCATCATTTGACAAATCTATAGTATGAGAAAGGCGGCGTGAGAGTTTGCGGAAATACAGTCTTCGTCTTCATTTTTTTATTTTTTCATATTTCAGATTACTATCTTCTTCTTTTCCTTCTATAGA
>CM037589.1:151149585-151166561 GCA_021018995.1 Chloranthus sessilifolius
AAGCAAAGTCATACTTCATAATGGCGCCAATCAATACTTAGTATTACCATTCAATACTTAGTATTACCATTCAATACTTAGTATTACTTAGTAATGGTAATACTAAGTATTGAATGGTCTTACATAATAATACGCGAAAGCGATTATAAGGGAAGGAACAAGCAACAGCTGAGCAGCAAGAAAACTCCTGCGCGCCCTACATGACTAAGTAAGACCATTACTAGTAATCAAGACTTAGTATTACCTAGTAATGGTATTGCTTGTATGGGCTTATGCTTCTTCGTTTTCTTGCTGCCCTACATTACTAAGTAATACTCAGTATTGCATGACTAAGTAATCAAGACTTAGTATTACTTAGTAATGGTATTGCTTATGCTTCTTCGTTTTCTTGCTCTTATGCTTGTTCGTTTTCTTGCTCATTATTAAGTCTGACTTTGCTTGTTCTTAACTGCACTTAAGGTTAGCACTTAACTGCACTTCACTTGTTAGCAGTCAGTGTGAATCAAAGTTTACTTCACGGGCCTCCAGATGAACTTGTTAGCAGTCAGTGTAGGCAGTAAATGTAGAGGTTGCTTTCTTGACTGAGTTTTTCAGCAGGCTGTTATAAGTAGCGCGCTAGCTAGCCTTCCCTCCTTCTCTCACTTCGGAAAGATTTAGCAGTACTTTCTTATGATGACCTGGTCGAGAGAGTACGATACATCGGTGTAAAAGATGGAGTGGGATCAGTGAGGTTGGTTATAGTAAGGCCTGGCCTGAAGTGCGCGGCTTACGAAAAGGTAAGCGGTTAGGTTGACTTTGCCGCTATTTTTTTCTTTTTCTGAATCTAATCCCACTTTGATTCTCCATAGGATCTCTGTTTCCCAGCCACTAAGGTTCCGTTCGGTCCTCTTCCCCATGGGTATGGTATATGAACGTGAGAGCAGAGCAGGAAGTTCTAGCATAATACTTCTATTCCAATATAATGAATGTGCATGTGTCCTGCCTCCGGGGAATCACGCCTATCGAATGAATGATTGAAGAAAGAAATGCACTTTGTTCATAGTTCGTTTTCGACCCGCCTTTAACCTTGTAGTGGAGCATAAAAAAAAAATCCCCCAAGCACAACTCCAATTGTCCTCCGCGATTGAAGGTCCTGAATAAATAAGGCAATAATCAGAATGAAAAATGACGATGCAGTAATTGTGTTAATTGAGAAATGGAGAGAAGCTTGAGGTTAAAGGAAGGTACGTAGAGTACATTATATTAATGATGGTTAAGACAATAGACCCAGTGAGAGATTGGAGTCCTTTCCCCAGTGGGTAATGTTTTGGGAGGGATGTCTGTTTGTGGAGTGAGAGTGGAAAAGAAAGATTTTGAGCACGCCATGTGATGGGAGGCCCCCGTGTCAATGATCCAATGCGTGGAAAGATAAGCAGAAAGACAAGTAACGGTACCTGACATATTAGCATTGGAGTTTGTAGCAGTGGTCAATGGTGTGATTTTATCTACCACAGTGATCGCACTTGAGGCGCAGTTTGGATCGTGCACGATTTGTAGGAATTGGCTTGTTGGAGTATGAAGAGTTACTGACTGCAAAAGCTGCTTCATCAGTAGAAGAGCACATGGAGTTCACGCTGCCTCTCTTCTTGGAGTAGGAGATAGTATGCCCGATTGACTGTGGGAAGAGGGTCGATCAAGAGAAGCTACGTAGGGCAGCGAGCGTAGCTTTCGTTCAAGCCCATGAGGAATGGCATAACCTTTTCCCTTTGGTGCATGTCGGTGAGGCCCTTGGAGGAACCAGCGGATCTATTCTTCTATACGAGAAATCACCATCTCGTAGCACCACCAGGACACCGATTCTCGTTCTTTTTTCCGAGCCTTCCCAAAGGCTATGTGAAACTCTATAGAGGGAATCTCTCTCCCTAACTGATCCGGATAGGCGATAATTAATGGTCGAGTCATATTATGGGATCTAGACCATAACATAAGTTGGAAGGCTCTTCCTGAATTCTCGATTACTTGCCCAACCAGACGAGATTAGTTGAATGACCAAAGCAGAAGAAGGTATAGTGATCACTGACCGGGATTTCATTTCCTAGCTTAAAGAAGAGAGACTTGATACTCGCATAAGCACGAGTTGATCCATTAGATATTAATGTTGGCTGAGCCCTCCCCAATGCTCCTGTTTAGCCTGTTCCGATCTTCCTCAACGGTGGAGGAAAGTTGTTTTTGGCAGCGACGCTTTGAGTCTTGTCTGAAAGTCCAAAGGCACGTCAACATAAAAAGAAACCTGACTTCCAGAAAGGATTTATTTACGATTTTTAGCTACTTGTCCTAAAGCTGCAAAGATACGACTCACAACAAAGCCGTATCGCCTTCGTTCCACTCATTTTAGCATTTCTAATCAGACCTGGCTGAACTGGGAACGACATAGATCAAAGGGTCGTTCATGATTTTGAAAAAGAGGGCTTGATTTCGACCTTGCTTTTAGTTGTAAGGCTAGCTTTTGACTTATAGGGCGCTTGGCTTAGCTCATCAAACAAGTGCGCCAAAAGTGGGAGGTGGTATCGTATTATCTTATAATAGGAGCACACCGCTTTTAGCTCGTAGTTTCACTCTTGCTTTTGCCTTACCTTCAATTATTAAAGGGCGTGTTCTCATCTTTTGAAAGAAAGATGTAGCTTATTAGTAGGGGGCGGTCTTCTCGTCAATCTTCGGAGCTGAGCTAGGCACTGGCTACAGGGCGACCGACCGAGAAAACTTGGTGCAAATCGGGGAAATCCTTTCCTGCTCGTCTAACTAATGTACTGATGTAATTCCACGCAAATATGGCTGCCCGGAGAATCCGTAGCTGCTAAGGAAGAGGGTCAAGCCATAACGGATTGATGTGGCGTAGCGGCGACTGGAATCGATCTGAATGAAGCTTCAAGCGTAGTTCTGGGGCTTCTCCATATCATAGAAGGTTGAATAGGATTGAAGAGGTGCCTTTCAGAACTACCTTTGAAAGCGCAGTCTTAAGTGAACAGATAGAACGAAGGAACCCTGGATGACCGTTGCTATAGTTGTGAGTCCAGTCCATAAAGATTCGGCCGGTCTCACTCCCTAGGAATAAAGTAATTCCTACATACCTAGGCCATAAAGTGAGAGCATCTGCGCCCTTATCGATAGTCTATTCGAGAGAACTCGGGGACTCATATCACATTTCCGGCTCGGGATGACCCACCCTTAGGCAGGGCCCTTCGAAGATCAATCGTCGTTAAGTGAGCCGCCCAACGACTGGTGCCAAGGAATGAATTCGGTTAGACTACGGGAATCGACGATCTTAGATCCCGGCGTCCGTCTTTACTTTATATGTAGATGTCTTCTTTCTGGTTCCAAGATTCACTCTCATTTCAGGGGCTAGGGTGGCACGAGCTTGGGTTGTCGGCGGCGTGAAGGATACGGTAGAATGTTAGACTAATATTCTATTTTATATAGTAATATTCTCCAACAAGGAGAAAGCATTGAAGGGCTGCTTCAGCGGAGTCAAGACAAGAGACTCATGAATAGAGGGGAGAACATTCACAGCATGTCGGTAACTAATCAAAGGATATCGCTAGAGGTTTTGAAAAATAATGAGGAATTAAGACTACCATGAACTATGAAATCGGTCTTGACGGTGAAATTTGTCTGGGTCTTTTCTGCCGGAGGAGATCCTATTCGATTTTTGCGCGGCTGCTGGTATGAAAATTGGGGCTTACCTATTATTTGGTATTAACCAGATTGTCCATCTTGGGCCTAAGCCAGCCTGACCGTCCTTATGCTTGACTCTGAATGGTCTGGTCGTCAAATTCTATCTTTCCTAGATCTCGATCTGTCTGAAGCCATTTTCCGGTGTAAGGCAGGAAACTGGAACGCAGTGCAATGCATCCCAATTGATCAAAGCGGAGATGCCTCTTCGCTACGAGAATCTTCCGTCTTGCTGTCAGATGATCCGTCCTCGATAATGATCCCTTCAGAAAAGGAAGTCTTTGAGAATTGACTTTTAAAAGCCAATTGTTCTTGTCAATCTTGTCTGTGTTGATTGATTGGCCATTGTTGCCATTAGATGCTAGTTTTAATGTTATTTAGCTGCAGGATAAAAAAACTTCATCCGTCTTGTCCTGGCTATTTACCGTTTCACTTCCGGAGTGACTCTCGGGCGACCCATGCAAGATTGCATGGTTTTTCTTCCTTTAACTCTTTCTGAAGTCTATCCCATGTAGAGATAGCGGGTCGTCCAGCATTGACGTCGTCTTCAATCCTTGTTCGCCACCATAGCTTTGCATCACCAGTAAGGTACATACTGCGGATAGTTACATTATCTTATTCGTCGGCATGGACCGCCTTGAAGTATTGCTCCATGTCCCAAAGAAAAAACTCTCACTCTTGGCACTACGAGTACAAGCGAAGGGCTTAGGCTCCGGTACCTTTACCCTTTTTGAGAATCCGTCGTCCCCATCACTTCCTCATCCTCAACCTCTAGAGGAGTGGAAGATACTTCTTTGTCCTTCTTGTTCTTACTTTTGCTCTTACTTCTTCGAATAGAATTGTCTCTGCTTGGTCCCATCTCAGTCTAGATCCGTCTCTCAGTCAGCCTCTAAAAATAGCACTGCTAGGAATAGAGAGTCCATTTCCTATAATCCTCGTCCTAGTGGTTCCTCTAGTGAGTCCCGTTCTAATGGTTCTTCCATTCAGTGTCATCACTGTCATAATAGGGTCACATAGCTGCTCGTTGTCCTCAACGTGCCCTAGCCCTAGAACATGAGTCTAGCGACCTACCAGAGAGTGAGGATCAAGTTGTGGACCCATTAGAGTATTCTGGGGATGAGGATGAGATGGGAGATGCTCTTGAGGTTGATGATCAACATGTCAATGTTGTGAGGTGTATTTGTCTACAGCTGTTGACAATGATGAGTGGAAGCGCACAAATCTTTTCCACACCTACATTCAATGTGGTGAGAGAACTTGCAAATTGGTCATTGACGGGGCCATGAATGTGGTCTCTAAGTCCGCTATAGCTAGATTGAACCTTAAGGTAAAGCCACCCCCCGCCTTTTAGGGGGGACTGGGTAGATAAGACAACCTTACCTGTCACTGAGAGGTGTCTTGTTCCAATCCAGTTAGGTGACTATAAGGATGAGGTTGATTGTGATGTCTTACCCATGGATGTAGCTCATATCCTTCTAGGACGCCCTTGGCTTTATGACCTTGATGTGACTAACCATAGTAGGGAGAATACCTATGTCTTTAAGTATAAGGGCAATAACATTATCTTGACACCTGACAAGCCCTCAGGAAAAGACAACAGGTCCAAGCGTAGATCTTCCCCTCAGGTTCCCCTTAGGAAAAGTCTTCAAATTTTTAGTCATAGAGCCTTCGAAAGGGAAGGGCAGAGGAGTGGATGCTGCTTAGCTATTGTAGCTAGGGAGACTCTTCCAGATTCCACTGAGTCTAAGTCTGATTTCCCTCCCGAGGTACTTAAGTTGTTAGAGGAGTTACTTGATGTCATGCCTGATGAGCTTCCTAGTGAATGACCACCCATGAGGGATATCCAGCATGCTCTTGATTTAGTTCCTGGATCTCAATTGCCTAACCTTCCACATTATAGGATGAACCCTAAGGAGCATGCTGAGTGAAATAGGCAAGTGGAAGAGCTTCTAGCGAAAGGTTTTGTTCGACATAGTCCCTAACGTGATACGTCTTCGCCATGTGCGATTACTACTCTTGCTTGTAAAGGCCTCTAAATGAGAAGGCATGCTTATCGGATGAGAGTGGTCTCGCTAACGTAGATGGTTTCGATTAGTATTAACCTCACCACGCGCTGTTAAGAAGACTTGGTGCTTGTAGCTAGTGATGCTGGTGACGCTAGGGATACCTGGGATGCTAGCGCTGCAAGATAACTCAATTCCTCTAACTGAAATACTAGACATGCATCGTCGCCTAACATATCGTCTTTTCTAATCTAAAGCCTCATTCATATCTATGAAAGTTCAGAACGAGTCCGCCGCTAGAAAGGAGATGGAACAACTCCAGATTAACAAGCTGCGCCTTACTAAAATAAAACAAGGATGTAATCTTAAGGGAAGGGGAAAGGAGTTCAGTATTTCAATTCAATCTTTTGATTTGCTTCCTTTCTTTCTTTTATTTGAAATGAAATGAAGCGCGCTATAGCACCTCTTCTCACTAACTTCTCTCGTCTCCTTCCAGTTGCTTATCGGTCAGCCTGCTTCTGACTCGTCTCGCTGTAAAGCGCTAGGCTTTACGAAACATACTTAGTTTGAGTTGCTTCATTTTTCATCAGTCGACTTGCTTATAGTTACACTAGTCCTCGCGTCCGAGCCGTAAAGGAAAACCTTACCTACTCGTTCTTCTTTCATTTCAATTTCAAGTAAGTAAGGGAATGGTGAGCTTCACTTCAAAAAGCACAAGACCTTTTTTTTTATCGATTAAGCCATTCCTTCATTTAATTGATTACATTACAACGAAAGACAATCTCAAAAAGTCGTCCCTTACCTTTCCGGACATTCTTAACATAACATACAATTTGTCAATTCAAGATCAAGGATCAACCAGTTAAAAAAGAAAGATATTTTTCTTCTCCTGCTCGCTGCTCGTTACATATGTGCTCCCCTTTTAGACTCGCTCCTGCGTCGTTTTATTGACTCGTTCCAGGTATGTAACTCGCTCCCCTACTGAAGGAACTAGAGTTATGCCTTGGCCTTGCTTGGAAAGTTAGACCTTCATGAATCCCGGCTTCTAGGGCCCATTGAAGGCCACACAGGAGAAGGCATCTCTCGGGCTGGGTTCCTGGGGACCTAACCTTGTTTTGAATTCCTCCTTTAGTTAACTGAGTTCAGAGTTCCTGCCCCTTCTGGCAGTTATCGGAATTAATGAGTTGCTTCTTTCCTGAGTTAGAGTAATGAAGAGATGAGTTCTAGGGATTTCTTTCACTTATGAGTTAAGGCAGTTCTTGCAGCTACTTTCTTCCTCTCTACTTTACTTTATTTAGTATTTCGCTCGCTCCGTAAACTACGCTCTTACCCGTTGGTCGAGCCATTTCATCCCTGGGACTTAATGCTCTGGACTTCTTTTTTCCCTTGTTATAGCAGTTACTTAGTCCTTTCTTGCTTGAGTTCGTGAATTCCCTCAGTCCATTAGCGGAGCGTAGTTTCTTCTATCACATAAGAAATTGATTCTGCCCTGAAACCTCTGTTCTAAAGTGCTTTTTACCGGGGCCTGCTTCTGTTGCTATTTGTTTTCCTTTGTTGTGTGCAGTTTCTGAAGCTTTCTTTGGGTTGGGTACCAAAAAAGCATTTTTCTCCCTCACGAAGTGGACCAGCCCAAAAAGGAGTATGCCCAGGATCATACATATGATAGAGAAGGGCCAGGGGAAAAGGGTGCTCAGTAGAACCTTGATGAAACTGTAAATATTGTCGTTCGTTTCTTTCGCTTGTTTATTACGCTCTAGTGCTCGCTCCAAGTATTTACCTTCTATCGTTGTCGTTTAGTAAAGCATGGGCCTTAGATTAGGATTTGGCGCTGTTCACACGAATTGCTCTCAAGGTTGGAGGCAGGGATACGGGCTGCTAGAAGGGACCTCCCACACAAGGAATAGAGAATAGAGAAGAGGAATCCCCTATTGGGAAAACGGATGCTATTTCAGCTGTTGGTGCCATTGATTCAGTTTACTTTGGGAAGAGGTCTCCTATATATAGGGAAAGACTGATTTTAGCGGACATGGCTTCTACGTAGTTTCCCTTGCAGGGGAATAGGAATCAACTCTTTCATCAACTAGAACTCCGAGTGAAGGCAACTCAATAAGTAGAGTCTCTATCGCCCTTGGGCTTGGGCTAGGAACCAGAGAACGGAGAAGATCTAAAAGAATTAGCTCGGGTTCAAAATGAAAAAAGAAGGTCAAATGAACAGTCTCTTCCACTCTTGATGGTTGAAAGTTCACAAGACATGTGAACATGACTTATCTTATAGAAATGCGCGGATTTGGTAGGTCTTCCGTGAATGAAGTAAAAGAGAAGTCGCCTCTCCCGCAGCAGTTAGCTCTTTTCCCGGAGCTGAGGAAAGAATTTCAAGTTGCCGCTCTTGGTGCTTTGGCATTTGCAATAGGAAGTTGATTAGGGGCATGCCTTAAGGAAACGAGTCACTCTCGCGGGTATCTCAGATAGAGATGTTGCCTCTGTCGCTGCATAAACATAAAGAAGAGTTAGATTTATAGTCAATCCACCTGCTCCGGGTCACGCACGAAGGGTAGAACAAAGGAAGCTAAAGGCTTTCCTCTCACTACTCTTTCCACGGTAAAGTCAGCATCTTCTTACCCCGAGCAGCAAGGATTTCTTCCTCTGCGTCCGCAGAATTGACTCTTTTGGAGTCAGATTCGGAGACGATAAGCTCAATCCGGCTCCAAGGAAAGAGTCATCTTATCTTGACTACGCCCTAGAAGCCAGAACTCTTAACGACGCAAGGAATAGCAATCTATCTTACCCAATTTGATAGACTTGCCTTGTGAGATGGGAAAGCTAAATAGAGTGGCCAGGCCAATCAGTTAAATGAAAATGCCACATTACTTTTCACACTTTCTTCGATTATCTTTCCTCGGTCAAGCTCGGGGGAAGTTGAATCTAGCTCTACGGAGGTCTTTGCTTTTCACGACTGTTGCTGATTTTTTCGTTTAAAAAGAATGATTGTTTAGTTTAATCAGCGAGGAGATTGATTCAAGAGACCGTCTTCTCGTCTTCATCTGCACCTGACACCAGGAGCTTCGTCAAGAACAGTAATAGCAGTAAAGCAGTCAATCCAGTAGGCACTAATAAGAGCGGCTACTTAACAGCTGATTCCATTGAGAACATCACAGCTGATACGACAAGACCGCTTATTCACTCACCAACAACAGCCCCTTCTCTAGCAGCTTGCATTCGATGCCATATTCCTTATTAGATGTTGTATATTTAACTTGTACTATCTCTTGTTTATCTTTAAGGACATTGACCTTATAGTCTCGAAAGGAGGGAGATGGTGTAGCTATTAAACCATCTCTATAAGCCCAATCCCCGTCAATCAAAACTGTAGATAGGGTTTTTCAAATAGGGGGGTATTACAAGAGGTATAAAAAGATATTGTTGGTAAAGAGAGTTTCCGGGTTAACTCCTAAACTTTTTTATAAGGGCATTGAAGGTTAGAGTTCCATACTTAATAAATGTCCTCGCTCTAGCTCGGATAATTCTCCCTGAGATATGGGTTTTTATGTCGATTTATCAAGATTGGGTTTGTGGTAAAGTTAGAAAGGAAAGGAGCGGTTAGAAGAGCGGGCTATTCCCCGATCTGCGAATCGTCTTCTTGTATACTCTCTAACAGCTCATGAAAATGAAAGAAGATCGGAGAATCGTCTGGCAAATGGTCTTCTTTTTCTAACCCTAGGGTCAGAAGAGGATAGTCCGAAAATCCCGTCAGGGACAGACAGGGTGCATCCGAGCAGGGATAATAGTCTAAGAGGAGGCAACTGCCAGAACAGGTTTCACAGTTAAGAAAGGTAGAGATTCATCCCTGTTCGAGAATCCGCAGCAATAGATGAGACTGTTGGGATTGAGCTTTCCTTGGTGGAAGCTCTCTCTGTCGGTACGCTGCACTCGGTCAGTGACTCTTGCCTTTAGTATAGTATGAATAGGAATGTGCCATGAGAACGAAATTAGTCCCACGAACAACTGACACTATTCTTCCTATTCGCATAGCCCTTTCTCGTGCATCATAGGCTGTCGGTCCTTGCTTCTTAGCGCTCCGTGGGTCAACCAGGCTAGGTCCTCCCACTTCTTCAAACCGGGGCTTTGATCGAGATAGAAGGACAGAGGAGCGAAGCGCTAGACGAGAGTTTGGTCACATAGGCTTGAACCGCTTAGGCTCTTTGCAAGAGTAGGCTGCTTATGTCATTCTCTTTTTCCTCTTCTGCCTTTTCTTTTATTTTCATAGGGTGTGCACGTGAAAATAAATATTCAATAAGAAGGCTTACTAAGAAGGAGAAGGACATCCCTTGTGTACGAACTAGGGCTATTCAAAGACTGTCCAAGAAGTCAAAGCTATCAAGTATTTTCCTTTCTGTGTTCTGTGGGATTACCCTTTGTCATAGAAAGAGCTTTCACTCAACAGTCTGGCAACTGCCTTTACTGGTCGAAAGAAGACTAGTTGCCCTTCTTCTCTTTGTCCAATCATTCCCTTTGATAAAGTCCCAGAGCCTATGCTTGTCTTGCAAACAGCCTTTTTTTTGTCCTAACTGCGCATTTGAAGCTTCTTCTATCAAAGAGCTTGGGCATCTTTCGATGAGTAGGTCCGGAAAGAGAGTTAAGGCGATACCTCCCCGTCACTCCGCCTCTTTCTCTTTTTCATGTGAAGGGGGTGCTTTCCTTACAGGTAGTGACTAGACCACTTGCATATCGAACAGATTTCACCCTCAATTGAGTAAGTACGATATGACCTAGGAACAACCATAGTACCGAACTTGTATAATCAGTAGACTGTTAAGAGAATGATTTTCGTTATCCTTTGGATCGCTGCGGGGATCCCTTTGCTCGTTCCCAAAAGAGTCAACCTTATGTCGTCTGTTATCCACACCAGACCAAGATATTCACTCAATCACAGTAGTTAGGCACTACTGTTGAGAGCATGAATATGAGGTGAACTGCTATATAAAGAATATCCTATGTACACTGTGCCAATGAGGTTGCCTCTTTGGACACACCTAATCTAGAAGTGAACTATTTAAGTAAACGTAAAACTTTAATGATAAGAAGCTCAGATGCGCGAGGTTTTCTTCCTCCACCCCTGTTTGCACAGAGGAAAGAGTTGGTGCCAAACAAAAAAAAATCGAAAAAATGCCAACAGACAGATGTTTGAGGGAGTGTTCGGAGCCTCGGCAAGGCGTCTTCCGATCGACACGTAGCAGCCTAAATGTGTAGGATCCTCTTTCCGACGTCAGATCGCACACGGCCTGGCACGAACTCTCGTTCATCAACAACAAGACTCAAAATTTCAGTTGAAAGAAGGGGAGCCCTTCCCTCCTGGTCTAAAAGGTATGAAATCCTCGTCGGTGCCCCACATCCCAGTATCATCCGATGCTACTTCGAATTCGGGTCGAGCTTACGTTAACCCAATCGCTGAGGGAAGATCGGCGGGGGCTTAAGAGGTAGGGATCGGTAGTGTGCCCAAGAATTCTCATCTGGTACCAAACTATTGCTACCCAACCTGGTTCACGCATAAGCCAGTATGTATACCGGTTCGCCATTTACCAAAGAGCGAGATGCTACTCCTGTTTACGGCGGCGGAGGTGCCTTCCAATCACACAAAAGAAAAAAATGAGAGAGAGGGTAGCCAGTCTATCTCAAATAAAGGGACAAGGTGACACCTCTCTAGTCCATTGGTTAGATGAACGGAGGAACTAGTGTAATGCCTAAAAGGCGATTGGGGGAGTTAGAGGGCCGGAGTGGGATAACAGGAGGTCCAGAAGGATATAACCGACCTGGAATATAATTAACGAAATACAGATTGGACTTGTCCTTAAAGAACGTAGAGCCCACAAGGGAGAATACCGGAAATAATTTTTATCTAAACATTAATTGGTCGTGTATTAGCGGACAATATATATATGGGTCTACGATGCATTGCCACGCGAAATCAAGATATTGGGATTGGACTTGCCAATCGATTCATAACCTTTCGAACTCTATCGATTCGAACTCCTTTTACTTGTAAGAGTACGTCTTGGATCTGTCGATTATGTTATGGCCGGAGTCCTACTCACGGCGACCTGGTCGAATTGGGAGAAGCCGTTGGTATTATTGCGGGCCAATCCATTGGAGAGCCGGGCACTCAACTAACATTAAGAACGTTTCATACCGGTGGAGTATTCACAGGAGGTACTGCAGAACATGTACGAGCCCCCTGTAATGGAAAAAGAAAATTGCTTAGGAACTGGCAATCATTGGTTAGAGCCGATGTTCCTTTCCTTGGCAGTCGAGCTCCTTCGGATCCTTTTAGAAGGGCAGAATCGAAGTATAGTGTTGAACAAGTAGGTGTAACTGTTGAGTTCTACGGCTAGAACTCAATGGAGTGAGTTATAGCGATCCTGCTACTGTGAAAAAAGATGCTATACGTGCTCAATTGGGTGACATTTGCGAATTAGATCGTGCTACTTTGAAATCCGATGGTCTTTTTCGTAGCAGTCTAAGGGGTTGGTTTACTTTTGGACATACTTCATTTGCTTTTCTTATTCGGACACATTTGGCATGGTGCTATAATCTTGTTCAGAGATGTTTTTGCTGGTAGTGACCCAGATTTAGATGCTCAAGTAGAATTTTTAGCATTCCAAAAATAAATATGGATTGAAAGGATTCAAAGAGGCCTGTAGAGAAAAAACATTTATCCAAAAGATTTATTCATTACTACTACATAAAGCACTACATTACATAAACAACCACATATGCCTTTACTAGAGCTTTAAAAGCATTATGCTAACTACATTAATTATTTAAAAAACATAAAGAAGTCAAAGGATAGGCCTTAACAAGTAGACAGAAGATAAAGTCACAACTATTTCCCATTTCTTCTAGTGGTTTTCCCGGTCACCGAGGGTGACAGCCCACAATGAGTGCTGCTCCTCCTGCAGCACTTGCAGCCTCCTCTTCAAATCCCTTATGTTCTCTCTGGCAGCGCCAATGCGTTCTTCTGCCTCTGCAGGATCTCTTGCTCTAACATTTCTCAAAAAGAGGTTTAGCGCTCTACGACGCTCTTGAATTTCATTTTGAAGTTGCCCCATTTCGGCAGCAATTGCAGAAAGCCTGTTTGTAACAGCCATAGCCATACGTGCTATTACTCAATTTCTTTGATTTGAATTTGATGAAGACACTTATCGAGCCTCCATTTATAGAGTGGTAGAGGAATCTCGCCATGCGTCACGAATTAGATGGCAGGCACAATTCTTACTAGTTCTCCGCACTACTTTTCTGCAGTTGAAGACTATCATTATCATGCCTTTTTAATGAAAAACTGGCTGGCTCTGGCTACCTTGCGGAGCAAACAAAATCTCCCCAAATCACACTGCCTTTATGAACAAACAAACTTTGCACAACCAGCTTACGTAGAAAAGATTCCATGCCAATAGACTCGTGACATCCATGTACTGAGTCGTCAAATGAGCCACGTTAAGAAAGCCCAAGCTTATACGCATTGGCCCACAGGGTGTCCCAAGAGGGCCCGAATGAAAGACCCAAGCTTACATGAACCATCAAAGAAAGTCCTACAAATGAAGACTTGGGCCTGTCAAGCCTGCTTTCCTCGATGGAAGCCCACAGAAGGGCCAAAACACAACAAGCCTACCCATCATCAAAGCAAGCCCAAGCCCATGCAAGAAGGACCTCATTGTCATGGAAGCCCTTTCCTTACTCCTCAATATAGTCTATGAGAACGTTTTTCTGACCAACTCTCATGGCTTTAGGAGGGGGCGGGCCCCTAAGCTAGCTCTCGCCTTCTTCAGGATTTGCTCCTAAATTCCAGCTATGATCGACCTTTCGAATGAATTAAGTTAGAAGCTAAGGGCTTTGGTCGAGTGCTTTGCCAATCATTCTTCTATGTACGATAGTCATAAGGCAGGGGAAAGAAAGGCAGCTAGGAAGACAAGCTAATCCGAAAGGGCCAAGGACTAACAAGAAAGAGGTGAGACCGAGATGTGATTGCATACCTACCCGGTGCCTGAGTACATGTGCAAGCACAGCAAAGCCCGTATTCTGAATTTAGTCAAAAACGAGACTTTCACAGGTCCGATAGGAGCTCATCGAACTGAACTTGTAGAGTGAGACCTGTGCTCGATATGGTTCATTTCAGTGCTTTTTCTCTCGGTATGCTTCACCACATCCCTGTACTCACCTTGGTACGGTTCTTCGCTCGGCGCTTAGCTCATTTTTTTACCCCGGATATCAAACCTTAGGGCATTACTCAGAGAAAGACAAAACCAAACTAAACAAACAAGCTCGGCTGGCTCATCAATGGTTCGCAGGAGGAGTAGAGTGATTAGCGGGAATTGGAGATTAGCTCGTTATTGGTTCCGTCGAAGACTTCCCACTCCCCAGGTAATTAGCAGATACTGGATGACTCGATGGCGAGACCCATCCTTTCGATCGTCTCATGCGGAATGAGAAGTTGTTGGAGAGATAGCGGGATAGAGTTCGGAGGTTACCCTAAGGGAAAGGAACGAGACAGATGTGGGGGGACAAAGAGATTGATTCGAAGTTCAGTGCCTTGATCACCAGTAGATGTCTTCTCCCCCAATAAGAGCCCGGATGTTTGCTAGGCGAGATGAAGGCTCAAGGCGAGCTATTTGATTCACTGCTTCCGGGGGGCCATGAGAAGAAAGATTGATTCTTTCTCGCCAGTGGATAGAGACGATGGGAGATGAGTGCCTTTGCCCTGGCCTTTCACTGCTTGAAGCATTGGAATCAGGTACAGGCCCAGATGGAGCTACGAAGAGATGCTCCACCGGGCCAGCCTTATTGGTTATTCAATCAATGGAAACTATGAGGGATCACCTCCTTGTTATTCGTATCCGGGATACAATATGGAACGAAATGCTACGATGCTCGCAGCTCGCCTGCTCAGCTTCTTTCATTTCTCATTGACAGTTAAGACCCGAACAAACCTTCTAGTGGAGGAAGGCCTACTTACTACTATAGGGATATTCCAGTGAGTCGAGCTCAGAGGCCAAAACCGGGGTTGATAAATGAAATGATGCGCTATTCCATCGCTAGCGACTATTGCTACGCTGTATGTCATAGAAAAAACAGGTTGGTCATCGTAGTAGATCAGCAACTACTTGAGCTCGGCCAGTGAAAGAGGAAGGTCAATAGGGCACATTTCGAGTGAGCTTACAAGGGCACTAGTAGTAGAAAAAAGCTTCATCAAGCTTCCCACACCGAAGTCAGTGAATTAACGTAACGCTTTATGGTAGGTCACTTTTGGTTATTCCCTTATTATGTTTTGCGGGGCGGGAGAACTTCGGGTTAGTGATCTCGACCGATGACAGGGAGTGGAGACGTGATAGTCTTTAGGGAAGGGACTTACAGGAGGCTACTGAGAAGCTTTTACCCAAGCGGAGAGATGATATAGTAGACGAGAGAGACGAAGAGGATCTGTGTTTCATATAAGTTTGAAATCGTTGTGCTAGTCACTGAATCAAATCCCGATTCGAAAGCAGATAGGCCATTGGAAGGCGTCTTCACTCGGCTCATTAGGAACGGATCTTAGCACCCTTTTCGCTCGCGGCTTAGAATCCTTATTGCGGCTTAGCACCGGGGCTTCCTGGCATTGAAGGAGACCAATCACTTGATGATGCGAGTGTCGCATCGAGGGCTTTCTCAGGTTACAACCAGATCAGGCTCGCCAAGGAAGACCTGGAGAAAACCTCGTTCACCACGCCATGGGGGACATATTGCTATGTGGTAATGCCGCTTGAAAAACGCAGGAGCAACCTATCAGAGGGCCATGATGGCTGTCTTCCATGACATGATGCACGATTGCATGGAGTGCTACGATATCCTGGTTAAGTCAAGAACCAGGGAGGGCCATGCAGATGTACTAAGGAGAGTACTGGAACGATCGCGCAAGTACAAGTTTTCAAATGAATCCAAAGAAGTGCGTGTTCGGCGTCACGTCTGGAAAACTGCTGGGCTTCATCGTTAGTAAAAGAGGGATCGAGGTAGACCCGACAAAGGTCAGGGCAATTGTCGATATGCCGGCACCAAGAAACTTCAAAGAATTGAGAGGGCTCATCGGCAGGCTCCAGTTTATCCGCCGCTTCATCTCCCAGCACTCGAATCGCTGTGAACCATTCTATAAACTCTTAAAAGGAGGGGTTGAGTTTGCATGGGATGAGAAGTGTCAGGAGGCTTTCGACAGCATCAATAAAGACTTGTGAGATCCCCCAGTATTTGCACCGCCAGTCCCAGGGAGACCCCTCCTACAGTACATATCCACTACTAATCGGGCGGTAGGTACCATACTCGGTCAGCATGATGAAGATGGAAAGTACAGGCCGTGTATTACCTCAGTCGGACGATGGTTGAATACGAGCAGAGATACACGCCCATGGAAAAGACTTGGCACTGGTTTGGGCGACACAGAAACTCCGCCCCTATCTCTTGACCCACACGGTACACCTGTTGGCACGGATGGACCCGCTCAAGTACATCTTCGAGAAAGCCGTAACTTCAGGCAGGATAGCTAGGTGGCAGATGCTACTCTCAGAATTGGACATTGTCTATGTCACCCAGAAGTCTATTAAAGGACAGGCCATTGCAGACCATCTCGCACACCTCCCTTTGCCTGCAGGAGAGCCCGTCGCTACAGAATTCCCTGATGAAGGTATCTTCGCGCTTCGTGATGAGCCGGACAAATCAGCATGGACCCTTTATTTCGATGGCGCACTGAATCAAAATGGAAAAGGTATCGGAATAGTATTGCTATCACCAGAAGGGGTAATAATTCCCAAGGCATTTCAGCGCCACCAATAACGTCACAGAATACGAGGCATTCATCGCTGGCCTAAAAGCTGCAGCTCAGAGTCAAACAGTTGAAAGTCATAGGGGACTCCAAGTTGGTAATCAGCCAAGTCATGGGGGAATGGAAAACAAGGGAACAACGACTCCTGACCTACCAAGAATTGGCCTCGCGTCTAATACAGGAGTTCGAACAGATATAATTCACCCATGTGCCAAGACTGGAAAACGGGTTGTGGCAAATTATCTAGCCACTCTGGCTTCCATCATACAAATGCCAGTCCATCGAGCAATGGAGTCCTTCATCATTGAGAGACTAGTCCAGGCTACTCATCTCGTCTGGGAAAGAAAGAAGGAGCAAGAACGAGACTAGAACACGATAACTAAGGAAATAGCTTTCCATTTTCTTTTCTTTATACGAAATTATCTTTC
>CM037589.1:151179144-151213121 GCA_021018995.1 Chloranthus sessilifolius
ACAGTACGGTACACTGAACACCAACCCAATCTCGATAGACCGCGGTATATGAGAGAAGCGTTAGGTGCTTCGCTATACGGTTTCATCAGTAGTCGTATACGGCTCTTTACAGCAATATGAGCCTGTTCAGCAGGTGCTTGGTGGAATGCGGTCGGGCGGGGAGAGTGAGTATACTATGTTAAGTCACCTATAATGACTATGTACGTCAAGTCAATCAACAAGCGCGGCTCAACAACAGGAGTTGCTTATTGAGCTTGTTTGGCCCAACACCTTGTTGTTGGCTTCGTAACGAAGACTTTCCCACACCAACGTACATACTGCTAACTACACACCACTAGTGGAAAGAACTTGTTGGCTATCAAAGGCCCAACGTAATCATAAGACATTTTGATTCTATAGTTGATGAATGAGTTATTGATTTATTAATAAGATAAGAATCTTCATTGGATTGATTCAAGTAGGAGTTATTGGGCATCATTGAATTGGATAACCGATATCCCATGAGGTGTTGATGAGGCCAACCAAGGATGGATATCTTATTCAAAGGGATTCGGGGCACCGGGAATTCGTAAAAAAAGGGATATGATATGCAATTCAAAGGACGTTTAAAGAAAGCTCCTATCACAACACAAAGGAGCAACGGTTATTCAATATCGTTATGAACGGGGTGGCCAAGGAATTTATATGCGGTTATTCGGTCAAAGAATTTCTTGCAAAGGCCCTCTGAAAGAAAGAAACTCCGTCCTTCGCCGGCACAGTAGCAATAAAAATCATTGTCTTGTGGTGGTATGTGTTTACCAGAACCGGAAGATGGGTTACCCAGGGTGAAAAACACTGCATGTTGGCTGCCGAAAGCCATGCGGGGCATTTGCCTTGCTCTTAGGCATGCATTCATTAGTCAGCTTTCTTTCTTGCATAATGAATTGACGAAAGATCTTTCTAGATTATTGTCAGCATTGCATTGCATGGGTTTATATATTGGGAGCATAGTCAGATCGGACCATGCATGCCAAGGTTGTTTGTTCATTGTACACGATTGCTATGAAAAAAGTAGTCGCAGTTCACCCAATTTTGATGTCGTCAGCATAGCGGACGGAGTAGCTTATGTATATCATCCTATGCATTGAGATGAAGGGTGGCCTTCATTCCCTGGAGGCCGGGGGTCTCCCCGAACCGGCGACAGGAGGAATAAGGCTTCAGATTTAGGAAGCCCCGAACATCAATACAACGGAAGCGGAAGAGGAGTGATAGTCAAGGATAGGATAGTCCTGGATAGGAACGGAGTCATCGTCTGAGTCAGCAATGAGAACCGATATAGATGATAGGGTGCGAAAGGGAAGAGTAAGAATAGTCATTAAATGTAGAAGAGAATAGGCAATCAGTAGAATACAGAAAGGTGAAGGTAAGGTAAGGTGAGGTGAGGAAAGGTAAGGGTGTTAACGGTGTGGGGTCGCCTTTCACACGGGGATCCCGGTCCGGTAGAGGACCCTTTGGGCGGAAACTACTCTGTTATCTTGCATTCCTCATTCGCATTAGAGCATTAGAGTATGAATATAAGCAAGCTTTCTTATTCGAAAAAGAGCTCTAGAAGTTCAGTTGCGTCGTTGTCTTAATTAAGATATTTCGAAATCGAGAATCGTGAGACTCGCCCAACCTAGTAAAGGGGCTTGAATCGGTATTTTGTTTAGGGAGAAACCCTACTAAGGAAAGGATGAGATATAGCATTAACTCCACTTGTTGGTATTCGTTGGGACGCATGCTTGGCTAAGAGTTATAACTGCTCTAGTTGAGACTGCTGCTAGCTTTCCAGCTACTGGATCACTAAAAGCTAATAATAGGGATCCTCCTAGCTTGATATAACCTTATGAGTGGTAGTTCTACGATTTGAATGTGTTAAGCATAAAACTAGCCTTAGTTCTTAGCCTGGATCCAACTCCTCTATGCGTTTTCCTTCTCCCTCTCTTTTTCGATATGGCAAGAAGACCTAACGGAACAAAGCCTTTATAGGAGACCAGGATAGTAGTTAGCCCTCTTGCTCTTAGATTCCTCCTTCGTGTAGTAAGGATTCAGTTACTGGTTTAGGTTCATATCAAAATATAGATGAGGATGAAGTTGGTAGAGTGAAAGCTGCAGTATAGATAGGAGCATGGACGGCATACCTTCCAGTTCACTAGCCTAGCTTGTTTCAGATTCTCTAGTTGCATAGCATGTCTCCTGAAAGGTCAACAAAGTCCATTCGATTAAGTGTCTTTCCCGCTGCCTTCACTTCTGCTGCCTTAGGTGCCCCAGCCTCTACCTTTGCTTCCAGTGCTTATGCCTTTGTTTCTGTCTTCGCTCTTGCCTATGCCTTAGCTACCGGTGCGGAAGGTCTTTATGGGTAAACCAAAGAAAATAGAACGGCTTAAAGACTACGCCTGCGCTTACCTTTAATGGCTTTTGGATGGCTCTTGCCCTACCGATCTATGCTACCTCGTATGGATTTCATCTCTTGCTTGCCCAGGCTTTCTCGCTGCGTGCTTTTCTACAGGCCCAACCAGCAGCTTAAGAAGGAGTTCCGGTGCCAATTTCATACCCTTTACCATAAAAAGGTAGTGCTCCTACCTTCCGGTCTACTGGTTATAGATCAATGGCTTACACCCCGTCCACGGGCTTTGGCTCTTTAAGTGATGAGAAGGATGCTGGGTCAACTGTTGACTCGAATGCAGGTGAGTAAACTGGTTCTGGTTCAAATGCATCTGGCTAACTAGCCACCTTTCCTGCTGCTCCTGTTCTCTGCTTATACTGCTATTGATAGTGCTGGTTCCAGATCAACAGATTCAACTGCAATTGCTGCTGACTTTGTCTTTGCGTATTATATAAGTGCTGGGGATCCCGCTACTCAATCTGTAATGGGATCTCCTGCTCCCCGTGCTTCGGTCACTCTATATGCGATTGGAAAATCAGCTGCTTGGGTATCGCCCTAGAACTGGAAGGAAGGCGAAATGCCTTTCCTGCTTTCACTGCATCTGCCTCTGCCTTAGATGTTAGAGTCTCTGTCCCAACCTGTGCCTCCGCTGTCTACCCAATGCCTTAATATACGAGGAAAGTTGCTGCGCAGAGCGTGGGATCAACTCCATCTTAGAGATCTGGAGGATCCGCAACTACAAGCTCTCGAGTGGCTCGGAAACCCACTCTTGCTTCTGAAGAGCGGCTGTAATTGAGATCCGGAGATGGAAGATTCATAGAAGACGACTCGACCTCAGAAGATGTTGGAACTGCTTATGGCCTTCCGAACAGTTCATCGGAGCCAGTGAAAAGAGGGAACTCCCTAGCTAGTGGTTCCGGAGATCTTGGTCCCTACCTCGCTGAAATGCGAAGATTCCAGAGAAGATGTATCGGATACCCATTCCATAGAGGTCGACCTTGAAGCAAGCATTAGTCGTTCATCCTCTATTCGAATGCGAAGTGTTGAGATATCCGGGCTGTTAAGCCAAGGACCTCCCGGAGCTTCGGAACCGCCCATTCAGGAGTTTTTCTTCGACCTGTTGCAAACCCTGCCCCTAGCCCGGAGATGAAAGCAGCAAGGATTTGACTACTATCTGAGGTAGGTGGTCTCCTGCCATTGGCTTAGCGAAGATTTCAACGTACTCCTGCGTGCCGGGAAGTCAATTCCTTACCCTAGAAAGCCTTTATTAGTATTAGTAAAGGCTTCGGAACCCGCCAATCAATCCATCTTTAAGCGAGAGTCGGAAGATCTATCCCAGGTAGGTTTCAATACGCAGGCGAACAGCGGGATCGCACAGCACTTATATAATACGCAATTCGCGCGTGAATGTACACGATCATCAAATGTGGAGGAACTTCCACCCCTTTCATTTAGTGCTCGCTCGCGCAGAACGGAAGACCAAGCATAGGCACGCGAAGGGCACTTTTTCAGATTCTCATTTCCTTAGCACAAGCGCTAAGCGATAATAATACCTTCCGCACTAAAACCTAAATTATGAGTTTTGTGTCTGCTTGACTTGGTGATAAGGCTGAGGAAATTACCTATTTTCAAAGTTTGACGTAATGAGATGTGGCCTGCCTGGCTAGGTCCCCTTCTAGGGATATGGGTCCCGGGGAGGGTATAGTATAAAATTTCTTCCTTCTTGATCGAAGCTCCTCTATTTATCAGCTCATTCAGTCCTTCGCAAGCTTCCTTAGCACAAGCGCTAAGCGATAATCATTCCTTCAAAGGGAGAGTCCATAGGCGCGAATACTCGGATTGGGCTTGGAAGTCCCCACTGAGCGGTCTGTCTATTGATGCACCGGATGCTTGTCCGAAAGCTCTGTTATCTCTATCTTCTGAATAATTGACTCCTAGGTACTCTTCCCCAACCAATAGCTCGCTGGCCGCTATCACTTCATTCGTTCGTTTCGTACACTCCACTTGCTTTAGTGCTCGCTCCGGTACACTCTTGGGTTGGATATACAGATTGAAAACAAGGTTTTCAGACAGCATGAAAGATTCCCTTAGCACAAGCGCTATTTATAATAATACCTTGAGAAGACCGATCTTAAAGCGGAAATTCAAAACTCTCGCCTCATTTCTGGCCAGGTACTTGGGGTCATAAACCCTCGTTTTTATGGTATAAAGATGCCCTGTATCCAAATCTTCATCCGTAGCAAAAGGAGAATCCGCAGTTTCAGACGCAACCGGAGAATCAGCTGAAACAAGAGACGCATTGGCATCCAAAGAAGCAAGGGATGAAGGGGAGGAGTTTCATACTGAAATCGATTCACTAAGCTAGCTTAACTCTTGAACTACTTGAACTAGAGGAGCGGTACGAGCGGGCTCGTGGTAAACTTACTACAAAAGAAAGAAAGGCTATTTGAGATCCTTTTTCAAGGCTCAAGTACTCTGACCCATGAGACCTATTAAGGAAGACCAATTAAAGAAGGGGAACTAATTCCAGATATCGATTAACTGCTTGCCAGCCTATCCCGGATTGACCAGTTGACCAGGCAGGAATACCTATACTAATTGCGACAGGAGAGACCGATAGAGTTGAACAGACAGCTGACAGCTCGCGATTGAGAGACTCTCCAGTTGACAGAGGAGCGATTGCAAGAGATAGGGGAAAAAAGCTCGTATTTTGAATAGGCAACACGCGCACAGATTTACTTATTGCTGCCTATCGACCTCTGCTGCTGCCTTTGACTAAGGAAGGGAAGAGAACGGATTGAGTCAGGACACGATCGATTAAGACAGAAGGGCTAGGGCTATTGACCCATTGACTCACTTATGGCGCTTTAAATGGCAAATGGAAAGGTCGAACTCTCTTTCAGAGCCTTCCTCTTGGGGAGCAGACCTAAGTGTATTTAGAAAGAGACCGGTTCTTTCCTCTCTTTGAATGCAGCATTGAGTGGTCCTATTGCTGACGGAAAAGGCAAGTTTTCGAGTTCCAGTGCGTAGGTGGTCTAAGTTCCTCTTTCCTTTGAAGGCTGGCTGACTCACAAGTATCAACAGCAGTTACGGGATCACTAGTAGATTATGGCAGTTCATGTTCTGGGACATTTTTGGGGGTCAAGTTACATAAATGAGAGAGGCTCTCCGGCGATCCAGGGCGGAGGTAAAGCGCAAGGGAAGTTATTTCACTGTTTCCGGTTTGATGTTTGTGGCGAGGCAAGGGTTTACCTATTTCTTTTCTAACCAATCACCATTGGATTGGAAAGCACCCCGGAGAGAAAGCAAACTGAAGAAGGAAAGACATCAATCAATCATAGTGGGAAGCGCCGCAAGCTGCTTACTAAGAGGGCGCTATTTAAGGGGCACGCTCGACAGCAAGCATCTGTAGCAGCAGCCTAGCTCAAAGCTCCCCAACCCTGTAATGAAACGAAGGAAGCCAACTTGAATAGGAAAACCAGAGAACCAGCGAACGGAAGGAGCAAGCCACTGGAATAACCTCGCTTGGATTCGTCTCATTACTTGACTTTATGTTATCACTCGCTTGGATTCGTCTTAACTCTATTTGGTTCGTACACTCAATCGTTGTTGGTCTTGTTCCTAGTCTCGCTCTGTCTCATTCGCAGGTCTTATTCGTATCCGCATTCGTAGACTCATTCTTTCGTTCGCCCGTCTCGCTCCTTCGCGTATTAGGACTCGGCATAGGAATAATAGCCGCTCTGTAAGACCTCATCGCAACCCCTCTTGTTACCAGTATCAAGCTACCGGCTTTCGTTCTCCTCGCTCTCGTATGTATTAGCCATCGGAACCGGCAACCAGAATCTTATATTAGCCAGCGCCAGCAAGAAGGAAGATGAGTATTGGCTTAGGAACCGGAACAGGAGGCGGAGTATTCTCTATTCAGATCCTTGTTTCCTGGCTTTTGACCTTTCGTATTCGAAATAGAAGTCGTATTCGGAATAGGCATCGGCAACAGAAACAGGAGCAGCAGCAGGAGTAGGTGTAGTCGCTCTTGTTCGCTTGTTCGGAGCATGTCTTTAAGATCCTTTATTAGCACCTGCAACCCCAAACTCTTCTGGTCTATGTTCTCTAGTAATTCTCCCATCTCGCTCGTCCGCTCTCGTAACTAGCTCCTCTTGTCAGGCAACCGTCACCTCCGAACATTCTGTTCCTATTCCGTAGTGAGGGCTGGCTTGATGGCTGGCGTGCTAGCTTTACTTCGAGTTTGCTATGCCTTCGATTTCTGGCTTTCCTATTCCTGTTTGTTATTACGATTGCGATACCGCTGGCGGGCTTGCTGTAGTGCGATAAAAACACACGCACCACTTATTCTGCGGCTTGAGTCGCCCTCTTTCTGTTACAGCTACTATAGATGAAGGAATTCGGATCTAAAAAGTCCTCATGTTTGCTAGTCCAGTAACTCACTCATTCAACCAGGAATCTTCTATTCATAGCGACGCTTCGCTGTCGAAGCTTGAGCGGAGGAATGCGTATACCGTTACTCTACTCCACTATGCTACTGCATTGCCTCCACCTACTCAACTTGTACTACAAGTTGAGTTGGGCCATGTCTCCCGAGGTTTTGCAAAACCTCCTTTCCCAACGAGCCAAAGATCATGTTTCACGAGAGCGAGTGAAGTGCGTAACGGAACGAGCCAAAGAGAAGTTTACGAAACGAGCTACTAAGAAACGAGTCACCAATGCGAAACGAGTCATCAGATGTACGATTCGATCCAGTCAAAGAACAGGACAGTTCCTTTGACTAGATTTTTTCATACATCTGATGACTAGATCTAATCGTACATGGGATCTCTATTCAATCGTACTACCCCCACCTATCGTACTACTCAAACCTATTTCACTCGTCAAACTCCTTGCTTTGCTTTTGGTGCCTCGTGTCATGTAGCGTAAAGTCCTAGTCTCCAAGTCGTCTACGTAACTCGTTTCCACCCACTTGCCTTTGATAGAGTCAAGTTCCTTCTATAGCCACCAGTGAGTTCTTACGGAACTTGACTGGCTGACGTCACTCTATTCCTTGAAGCGGACTAGTAGAGCCTAGCTCCACGAGTTCCCCACATAAAGTCTCGCGCTACTCATTGTAGTCAAGATCCCATTTCGTAGCTATAGACTGACGAGCTCCTCTGGTGTAACTCCTGGAGTAAACTCGACTCATCCGCCTTCACTGTCCTAGTCTCCAAGTCGTCTACGTAACTCGTCTCTACCCACTTGCCCGTGATGGAGTCAAGTTCCTTCTAAGTCTATTTCTATAGCAAGTCAAGTGACCACTTATGCCAAAAATCCCGGGATTTCATCGAAGTCTATCAGTACAGAGAAGTAGTCTATCAGCGGTGAAGACACGCTCCGTCGTATCTATCGACTTGAGCAGTGTAGGCAAGTGTCGAAGACTCTACTTTGATCCACTTGACTTGTCGGCAAGACCTGTTGCACCTTCGTAACTGGTCTCCACACCGGGTGGATCCAGTCAAGTGGAGTCTTCGTAACTTGACTATACCGCTACATGAGTTCCCACAACCTTGTTCAGTCTATGGAAGGAGTCTTCTATGTCAAGTATAGCCTTCGGAACTTGACTCCGATCATCACCTCCTCCTGGTATGACAAGTGTAGTGTAGAAAGACGGAACGTGTCTCGAAGAATGAGGAGCAGTTTAGGTGTGAGGGACCGGGGTTTTGAATCATTTAATCAATCAGAAGTAGCGTAGGATTGTACAAAACCTGTGGGCGTCGACTCGCTCAGAGCCCGTACTAATCTACCAATCACTAGTGAGCTCTGCTCCCTAGTCCGCTTCGCTCACTAGTGATTGGTCTATGTTCTGAGCTCGACTCCACCCCGAAGGGACTCTCACAATAGAGCTGTTACTACTAAACGGAACTTGACTAAAGCGGAAACGAGCGAGACGAGCTAGACACTCGAGACTCAACAGACGAGTGTATAAACTCCCATAGAAACATACGCGACGAAACGAGACGAGACGAGTGTAGCCCTTGGCCACTAGGCTCGTTCCTCTCGATAGAACCATCAGTGGTAGTCGGTTGGTTCTCTACGAGGGTCAAACGAAAAACAGAGACACTTTATACTATTATTTATATGAGAACAAACCTCCTCGGATCGCTCGCCCCGACCGACCAATCGTTTCGGACGGACTACTAATAGGTAGTCCGCATAAGAAGAAAGGGATGTAGGTATTGCTCGGATCGTCAAAGCTCAATATATATATGGGTATAGAAAACCAGAAGAAGAAGAGATGACACAGTGGGAATTGCGGATCGTCTCGGACTCGTAACAGAGATCTCTCAATAGCTTAACCTTGTGTAGCTGTCGCTGCTACATGCGACCTACTATAGAATAGGCTTTGCAAAAGGAAAAGTGTGTCGCTACACGACATGCCAAAAGCGAGTACTGTATAGTAGTAGCGAGTAGACTAGCGTAACAAAGCTAGTGAGAACTAATGGAAGGCCCATATGCTTCCAAGTCCACTGCACATTACATGAAACCAAAACTTTACGGAAAGTTGAGATACGACACGTGACTTCATAGAAGCCCAGACAACCTTGACCGCAATAGGGACAAGTTCAAGTTCCATATAAGCACCCCACAACGGTGAGTCAAGCTCCAGCTATGGAGGAAGCCAGTGCCTAAAGCAAGGAGTCAAGTGTCATCAATTCTACTTGAGGATAAGAGCACTACACAAAACAAAACAAAAAAGAAAAGAAGCTCGCCTAGCAATATGCCATTGTTTGGAGTTTCCGCCAGTTTTGGCTACTGACTTCAGATCATGAGCACTTGTGTTGGACATTCTATCGTCCAGTTCCTACTCCACGGGCCTCGAGATTGACTTGCTTGCTATAGAAGGAACGAACTTGACTTCAAAGCCCCTTCCCCTTGAGCTTCGGGCGTGTAGCGACACTTGTATGGACTTGTTTCCTAGACTGAACGAGCCAGGCCAGTGGAGTTCCGCTCCTTTTGGCTTTCTCTTTTTATTCTTGCTCCAACAAGCAAGGAGCAAGAAAAGAGAGGTATGTCTTATTTGAAAATAACTGTTATCCCAAAGGGTTTATGCCGCAGCTCTTAGTCCGCACTTCTATCGTACATTCTAAGACCATGCCAGCCTAAAGAGTCACTAACTCTTCCGCCAAGAGGTGAAGGTAAAGCAACTCCTGCTGCTCTCATTGCTGCGTCGAAAGGGGTAGGGAGGGGTATCTAGGGCTAAGCCCAGCAAAATGCACATAATAGGATAGGATTCTTTTTCTGTATAGTAGGAAAGGCCTATCAATGACTTAAAAACGACGCCCTTCGTCGAACAAGCGATTCTTGAACAATTTCTTCTGTCTATCAATTATCCTCGTCCAGTCACTATGCCAGTGCCTTTACTAGCTTTCTTCTTACTAGAGATTCATTTGCACAAACCTCCCTCACAAAGAAAGGAAAGCGGGAAAGTCATCTTTTTGCAAACAAAGCTCTTTTTCTTGCAAAATGGGCATATAAAGAAAGATAGGTGCCCCGAGTAGAGGGCAGTCAACCATCAAAGCGCTAAGCCCCTTACTCAACGAATTAGAACGGGTTACAAACGCTTCAAGTCTTCTTTTGCTGATTCAATAGCTGCTCCTTCGTCCTAACTGCCTATGAACAGGAATGAGACCAGAATGAGCCTAACGACGTACCTTCAACTCGAAAGGCTAAGCCAATAAGAGAGACTCCTTCCGTGTGAAAGAAGAGCCTCCTCTCTTGCTCACTTCATCCCTCTCCTTTCAGTCGAGTCACTTCGTCCCCTGCTTGGCTCTTTTCAGGAATAGAATCGGACATGGAATGCGCTCTGACTTCATACGCGAGGACTGTCCTCTTCTAGTAGTGGGCAAAAACCCTGTTCTCTTTGAAAGACTACGCTCTGGCACTTAAACTTTTCTTGGGCATTTTCAAGTGTGCTAGATCATCAATTAATGTCCGCTTTGGTTGAATCAATAGTCTAAGATAGACCATGCACACGCACAGAAGAAGAAGATGCCATAGAATCTGCTGTGGGAAGAGAAGACCACGTAGCCTTGCTATGCAAAAGGAATGGATTTCACTCTTTGTTCACCGCAAGGGAAGATGAGAGAAGAGTTCAACTGGGTCCGGGCGGACCTTGACTTGACTGGATCGTGAGCAAGAAGATTACATCTTGCCAATTGGTTTCTCTTTCGACTTCACTTCTTTTATTCTATGGATTACAGCATTCTCCTTTCTTAGGATTTATCAACTTCTTAACTGCGTCAATTCTTATTCATTCAACTACCGTCGAACCCCCCTTCTCAAATGAGTGAATTCGCTTATCACTTCTCCTGATATTCTCTATTGGATCTATTGGGTTCTCAGTGGAGTGGATCATGAACCGCAAAGACGGATACGACTGCTTTAAAGCGGCCTAAAAGCAAAGATCATCCGTGGTTTCCTTCTTCCTACTGAACGAAAGAAGTGAGCCCTCACGTCTCGATTCTCTGGATTCTCCCGGATCTGATCTTTCCTGAAAAACCTGTAACCAGACCTCTTTCGAGCCCAAAAGATCGAATGAAGGACGGCTTCTCGTCGTTGGTCGTGAACGGCCTTGCGCACTGAACGCCATACACGGAACACTAACCCAATCTCGACGAAAGAATGACTATAACAGCACCACAACTCTACTATACATAAATTCCTCGTGTCTTATTTTTGTTGATAGAAGCCATTCAGGATCAAAGAGAGGCGTGAGGCAAATCGCTATGATAGCTCTGATTGGATCGAAGACGGTACTCCTCGTGTAGTGCAGGGTGGTGGAAAATATTTTTTCATAGAATGCGAATATGGGCCATCTGGCAGCCAACGTTACCATCTACTCAGGTACGTGTATTTCCTAACCATTTGTTTAGAAGACGGCTATGCCAACTCAATTATCAAAGATGGTCATCTGTCAATAGAGAGAAGGAGAAGGAAGGCATTGACAAGAGCGGTTCAACATACGTGATTTCAGAGATATGGATTGAGTAACGCTGCTCTTAAGTCTTATATTAAGTGAATCATTGTTAGATAAGGAAGATCGAGATGGATTGAGTGCAAAGCGGCTATCTACTCAATTATCTCCTCTGGGACAACCCCGGTGGGGTGTGCCCAATCATTGGTAGAGCAGCGAGTTAGATATCATCATCTTGCGTGAATACTTGTTCGATCGAGATATGGATTAAGGTAAGTGAATTCATCGATATTGATGGAGTCAGGGGCTAGCTAGTGAAAGTCCCATCGTGTATTGTATGAAAGCGATGATTGCATCCACTACGTCTTCGGACCGCTCTGCATCCTCTTCCGGCTTTACTAGTATCATGAATGAGCCGCTCTCTGTTACTAATATACCTCACCGAGGCCAATCTCGACTAAAAGAAATAAAGAGAAAAGGTGCGGCTTCTTAGCCGCTCTCTTTGACTTCGAATATGGACGGACCGCCCAAGCCCAACTAAACAAAAAATCTATTATTTCACAATTATATACGTTACCATTTATCATCTTGTTTAGCAGAGGAGCACTCGTTGGTACCAACTCACCTATTATTGTAGAATTTCGTATCAAATTTTAGTTATATAAAGTCAATTCATCCTGGATCTCATTTGGTATACATACGCGAATGATGAATAAACTCTTCTCTCGTATCATCCAGGTAGACGCTTTTAGCTTTACTAGATGCAATCCTTGAATGACATCCAACCCTTGTTTTCAATAAAAAATTTCTTGTTCGATACGGAAGGCTGATCGAGAGACATTGACACCGCAATGGACCGACTCTTCTCTATCCTCTGGGAGTACCAAATCTTTTTCTTTATATTTATATTATAAAATGTATCCCAGATGTCACAGGTCGAGAAGGGGGGCTAGTGCAATAGCTATTGATGGATTGATCCGCTTCGATTGGATTTCTTTCATTCCTTCACTGAGCTGCGGGATAGAAAGCATCAACATTTGGACTCCGATTCATCTTCAAACCCCCCCTAAGCAGATAGAGAAATGTCGTTCACGGGCGTCTTTGAAAGCTTAGAAAAAAAAAAGATAATGGACTTCGACTTCACTTCTGAACTAAACTATAATAGAGACAGATCTGCTTCGTCGCTTGAATCACTACTATACGAAATAACTATCTCACTGGGACTCGTTGTTTATCTACGCTTCAATTCTCATGAATGCAACTTGCAACTAGAAATCCTGCAACGAGAAAGAATGCAACTAGAATGCAAATCATCATTTTTCAAATATTGTGAAAACACAGATAAGAAGTGGCTTCGCTTCATTCCTATTTCCCCTCTACTAGACTCGATCGAGGAAAAGATAGATCACTTTTGACTGGGTTAAAAAGTATTCCACCTCATTATGGTAACAACATTCCTTTCCTGCGGTTGCTAAACCCCTACTTTGCTACTGGTTCACTCCGCCCAGCCGCTGGAACGGATACTTGCTTTCAAGCGCTTTCGCTTTGCCTCACTACAGCGATAGACGCGATCTCCTACTAATGAAATGAATAAGTACAGGATTGGGATTGGATAGCAAGAGGGCTTTCCTGTCTCACAACACAACTAAGTATTCCACCTAAGGATTTCTTTCTAATTCGTGGACTCTCCAAAGTATAAACGAAATTCTCTTCTCTGTCAACGCGCGTTCATGTCTGACTCATTCTACGTTTTCTTCTCTCTAGCGGAGCGAGCGAACCACTAGATGATCCATACTTCGCATTAAACCGTGACCAACATGTCCCGCCCGAAGGCTAAACTATGAGACCAACCTGGTTGCGATGTCATTGATCAGAGCTTTGGATCTCCCTTCTAGAAAGAAGAAGACGGAGAATGTCTTCGTGATCCAGCAGAAGTAAAAAAGTTTCTTCAACCCAGGGATCCCTGTCCAGCCTGTTAAGGGAGAGGACACCGTGGGGCCTAGTTTACTTGTTCTCTTTGATTCCTCTGGACCAATGAAGACAGACGAGCCCATTGGCTTTACTAGATACAGAATCAATGTAGATCCAGAATGACACCAACCCAATCTCAATGAAATAAAGAAAACTGCATCAACAACCTCCTCTTCTTAGCCGCTCTCTTTGACTAATAGGTCACTCATTCTGGACGGGAATGCATGAATGAAACCCAATCACTTCTGTCACAGCCCAAATCCATTATTATATGTCACCCTCGAATCTTCTATCAAAGATGTGTCTCAAATCGGATATTGAATACTGAATTTCGTGTTCGATGCGCTCGGGGGGCCCGTATCTCATCTGAAAGAAAGGTGGAAACTCTTTTCATAGAGAACCCCTTCTGGACCAAAGATGGGCATCCCAATCACTTTTGTCACAACCAACTCTTGGCAAATTTTGTTCATAATATATTAAAGGTCTCGAGCTCATCTGTCAATCATGGCATGGGTAGAGAAGAATGGTTAGCTATCCTTGAGTGACACATCGCTATGATTGTATTGAAGACGGGCTGTCAGTGACCCTTACTTTACTATATGTCACCATCCAATCTTGGTTATATTATGTAAATTCTGCCTCATCGTGAATGAAACGTTTTCCTCTCGTCACCCATTCTGGACGACGGGTTAAATAGACTTTGAAATGTCCCTTCTCTAGAAAAAAGAAATATCTGCTTCGTTGCCACGTCCTGCTACCAACCAAAAAGCCACTTTCGTATGAATCTATTCTAGTTCCTTACCTGGCGCCTCTGGGATATCCCGACTTGACTATTGACTCTATTGGCTTATCAATTTATCACGGGCGCCCACACTAAACAAAGAACGAATTCATCTCTTCCCCGCAGGCCCACGAGAGGCAACTTTTTCAATGGCCCCTCTCTCCGTGAACTGAACTCACAACACTACCAGGCTGGCGGACACCAACTTACTTTTGAGAAGAGTTCGAAATGCAAGCAAGTCGTTTAGAATTTGCTACTGACTCAAGACTTTTCCTTCTATCTAACCCTTTCCTGCCTAACACTGGAAGTTCCCAGGCGTATTTGAATGCGTAGAAAGGGGATTGATAAAGTATCTGGGTGCATCACACCCATTCTCAAATTAGTTGAATAGCTTAAATCGTGGCTGGATCAACGAGATTTCGTATTGAGTAAGGAATTGGATTTTGAATCGTTGGGGTTAGCTTGACTTTCACTCGGGGGAAGGGAACCTATAACAAGTTGAGTTCCAAGGGCTGAGAAAGCTTATATCACACCTTCGAGTACCCCCTACTTAAAAATTATTTATGCGGAAGAGCCAACTGCTTTCTTTGGGATCAGCGCTTGGGGTACAATCTGTTTATTAGAATTATATTTCGAGAAGACAGTTCAAGCAGAAGACTAACTTGAGGATGTCACGTGGAAGCTTTCCTAAATCCACCGGAGCGCTTGTGTAGCCTATGCGGTCAGAAAGAGGACGCCAGGTCAATTAAGCTTTCGACGAGTGACTCTTGGTTGCGGGGCCTGGCGGGCAGTCCTATGTTGGGTGGACTCCGCGTGAAACCGGCTCGTTAAGTTCGGGGTCTCTGTGAGAAGCTATTTCTGCGCGGGCAAGAGCTTCGATCGCCTTCTTTCCTTTCTATCTCTTTCTTTCTGGGGCCATTAATTAAAAGGCATTCCATGTACTAAGACTTCTTTTTCAGCTCCTGAGGACTCGGCAAGGTCTGGCAGCTACACATAGAGGAGATTATTCACTGCACGGAAGACATTACGCGAATTCATTCAGACTCTTCCTCTCACCTGAGCTAAAAGCGAAGTCCACCCAAACTTTGTAGCCAAGAGACAAGTCTCGACGTTCAGCGGCAACATTTCACTCAATGAAAGGCCAGTCGGCAGAAGCGGGCCACGAGCTAAAGGTGCTGCTAACCGGAAGGCTTAGACAACTATATAATAAAAAATTCTCAGTCGGAAGCATGAACCTCTTCTCTTCTATAGAAGAAGCATTTTTGTCTTGATTCCAATTCAATACTAAACAAGTCCGAACTCTTGAATCATTCCTGGAGTCTATCTCTGGCGGGCTTTGGCACTTTTGTGCTGTAGGATGAATCTCTTTCTGAGTATGGTTTCGGGTTGGCATAATTGCCGTAGGATCATTTCATAATGATATGTGATCCTCTCTTGATTCAGGAGACGGGGAAGACTTTTGGTAGCGAATAGTTATCTTGTTTCTTTAGGGCCGTGTGTCCCTTGTCTTTCTTCCATACCGAGGGTGCTTCTGGTGTGGGTGATCCCAACCATTTTTATTTTCGTAGCTTGGCAGGAAATGGATTAGCAAACTGTTTCACTTTGACGAAATGTTATAGGCCATGCCGTTTGATAGGCTGACGCAAATGAGCGGATTTTATTACATGGCGATTTCCAAAGATGTTAGACCTATGAGCGTTGGTGATTTCCAAATTTGGTACACCGATCTCTCATCTTTCTCGCATAGGCATGTTGTTGGTTGCTTCCCGTGTACGGAGGTAAGCGTTTTCGCTTGTGATCTTTGTACTGGTTAGGGTTGCTTGTCAAATCGGGGCTTGTTTTTAATGACACTGTTCATTTCTTTTGGTACCTGCGAGGGTGGGCTTTTTTTTTCTCCTCTCCTCTCCGTGGTTACTTAACAAGTTCATTGTCATGAAGGCATCGGATGCCTCACTTTGCGCATCGTCATTATATATAACCCGGACACCTTATCCCATGCCAGTTTGAATATGCGCACCGGATCACCAAGAGGTAGGGGGACAATGGTCCGAAATCTTTGTAACGCGAAATGGCGGTAACCTTCCTGGGAAGCTCCTCAATCTTGAGTAACTGCTGAATGCAGGCTCGCTAAAAGATCCGGAATAGACCGGCTTCGTGTACGAGAACCAAGAGCTGGCGGGGAGGAAAGTGTTTGGTTGGGTGATCCTCCAACATTGTTGAGCTCGCCAGTTGACGGGAACTCTTCTTCCTTAACAATGAATCTGTACTAAAAGAATCCAGGAAGACCTCTCGTGAAAATATATTTGGGTATGGTTGCTAAGACACACATAGCATTGGGCCGTGTGTCCCTTGTCTTTCTCTATACCGGAAGAAAGCGTCAGGTGAGCGATCCTCACAATTATTGTTCTGCAAGGAATAAACCAACCAGAGAAGTACCTAAGGATGGATCATGTTTACTCGATCAAGTTTCCTCTTTCTGGTCTCCGAGTCATTCAAGAGTTCTACGAAGGGTTCTTGGCTAGGGTGTTCTCAATAACCTGCATGTCATTTATTAGCTCAATCTACAGGGATAGCTGGTTTGAAAGGGTAAAAATAGCTCTTTGCGTGCGTGCGTACGTTTGGTAGTCTATGTAATGTAGATCTGATGGATTAGTTTCCTCTCGTTTTGAGAGGCGTATTCCACAGGCGTCAAAGTGCGTTGATCGGATATTGGTTTGACGCTTAGGCAGGCACTCTTGTCATCCTGACTTTTGGTAAGGAAGAACCCCTGCTGAATCGCAGATGTATTAGGTGTTAAGACACACAGCCGGGTTGTGTGGGTCCCTTTCCCTGGTAGTAGGTCCGATTGGATGAATATCTCGTGCCGAGGTATGAAACTACTAGGGGATATCTCACTACGGTGGAAAAGGCTGCTATAGTTCGAGAACGCAGAGGTTCAGAGCCGAGAAGCTCCACACAAGTAGCTGTTAAGGCAGTATCAGTGGTACAGCGAACCACTCATTCAATCTACTGCGAGTTGCGGAGTTTACCTTGTTCGGTCAAGTACCTGAGGGCAGTCGTCTTAGAAGAGATGGCGTGTTCTCCGGCTTGGGTATGGAGAGGCAGTAGAAGCAGTGAGTCGACCCGTTAGTCTAGCATCGGTGGTTAGTCTAGTTCTCGGTGGTAGGGTTGACTTGCCTTCTTGTGCTTATTGGTCTGAAGTTGGTAAACTGTGATTTCAAGGGTCCCAGTTTATAGGCATTAAGGCAATAGGCACTAGCGGGTCCTGTTCACTTTTAGTAGTAAGGAAGCCTTCCAGACGGGAGGTAGGTCTCTTGCGAGCCCTGACCTTAGGCTCTTGTAAGCTCTTTTCCGTTAGTCTAATACGAAACTTATCTTGAAAGAGCTCTTCTTTAGGAGCTGTTTAAAGGGGGCATGTAGCTGGTCTTAAGGAAAGGGCTTCTTATGGGGCCCCTGGCTTCCTTTGAAAGGAGTTGAACGTAGTGAACGGAGTGAACAGAGTGAACGGAGTGAAAACTCGCTAAAGAGAGCCTTTTGCGGGCCCGAGCTTAGTGAACGAAGTGAGCGAAGTTACCTCAGGGAACGACAGGGATTCTTAGCTAACCAAAACAACCTGAGGGGCGGGGGTATTCTCAGTCGGCGAAGCCCCATATCTAGCTCATAACTCGAGATACCCCTTCGGGTTCAGTCGAGGGCATAGCTCAGAGGATTTACGGTAGGCTTTCTTACCTAACAAAAGAGGAGGGGACTGGCTAGCTCGTGACTCGAACTACGCTCGGGCTTCTTGAGGGAAGCCCTCGCTGCACTACACTACGACTTGATTGGCGGATGGAAGTACTAATGTGAGTCTGGTGGTATCGTATATAAGGAAACGGCTGGATGTAGGAGTAGGTCTACCTATAGGAAAGGGACTGCCCTTACTAGGCTTTTCAAAAGAAACTCTCTTCTCTACTCGTTTAAGTTCCCCAGTTGTTATACAGGGGTTCGAAAGGAAATTTCGATCCGGGTCCGATAAAGACAAAGGATATGTCAGTGACCTAGCACGACAAAGCACTCTCCGAGGGCATGGAATGTCTCATTTTTCGGCCTTAAAGACATTGTCTCGACAGCGGTCGAAATAAGGGAAAACCCAATTCCATTCTCGATGGAAACGGAGTTTTGCGAATTCTCCCCGGAACTTGAAGATCATTTCGAGATCTTCGAGCATATTCGAAGGTTCAATGTGATGTAACTTCGGCCAACACACAAGATGAGACTTGACCACCGTGGAGCGGCTTTTTGCAAAAAGATGAGGGGGATTCTCAGTAAGATGTCGGAGAAGCGAAATATACGAGATCACAAACGTAGATTGCTCGCGGCTAAATATGAATTGAGACGAAAGCTTTATAAAGCCTTTTGTAAAGATCCCGATCTTCCTAGTGATATGCGGGACAAACATCGTTATAAGTTGTCCAAGTTGCCAAGAAAGAGTTCCTTTGCACGAGTAAGAAACCGATGTATTTCCACTGGTCGCCCTCGTTCCGTATATGAGTTCTTTCGCATTTCTCGTATCGTTTTTCGTGGATTAGCATCTCGAGGTCCTTTGATGGGCATAAAGAAATCGTCTTGGTAGCAACCACCAAACCAATAGAACAAAGGTTAGCTCTGCAGCTGGTCCACAAGCAAGGTAAGTAGGTCCATTACCGGCCGGCTCCGGACCGAAAAGACCTAACGGAGTAATCCCTTATCTCGGATCGGAGATGCTAACGGGACGGGAATCGAACGAAGTGGGGGACCTCTCTACCGCACCTGTCTCCCCAGACATAGACTACGTACAGGGTAGTACTCTTGGAAAGATAGAATCGCGTGAACATAACATTCAGTTACGAATGTAACTCCCGAGGGATCGACCACTATTCTAAATAGAGTAAGGCGGTGTTGTTCATTGGAGCGCCGGAGTGCGGAGCCCACCATTGAAGTCAGAGTTTGGGACTGAGCCCTCCGAATGATAAAGAAAAAAAAGTGCTTCGTTTCGTTGGTAGAACCAACGCCAATATCATCATGACTCTCTCTCGTCCAATAAGAGTTTCCGAGAGTTACTTTCTTAAATTCTATCCTTTCCAAAGCTGCGCAAGGTGGCCCCCCCAGAACAAAGCCCCACCCCTCTTTCCCCCCCTTAAGGAAGGAAGCTGTTACCCGAACCTGGTGCTCTACAGACAGCTGCCGGAGGGGAGATCTCCATGGATAATCGAGAATATATCCTCGTTCATGTTCGTTGACGGGCCTCCAGATTATATATGGTTTCGGTTCGATCCACTATATTTTTGAGGCAGATAGTTCACAGTGCTCATTCTATCGAAACCGGAAAAACCAAAGGAGCATGCTTCTTCTTATTTTTGACTATGGGAAACCTGGATTTCTCATTCACAAATCCATCTTTGGTACTCACTCGTTTTTTGGTCCTACTTCTTAGGGTTGTTCTCGGTATGTTGGTTCGCGTTTTATGGCATTTCCAAAAGTAAATCAACAAAATGGAAGGTCCACGCCAACGGAATGCCATTGGCGCCGGCGCCCCTCCACGCGGACATGCCCCCGGCGTTCCTGACAGCGATCCTGGTCAGTAAGCTAGCTCAGGAAGCAGATTAGGAAAGCCCTCGCCCTACTTCTCAAGAAGTACTGTAACCATTATTGTAGGGGAATGGGCTTCTGTGGAACAGCCTGTTCTAGAAACCGACCCATTTTGATTATCTCGAGGTTGCCCATAGACTAGCGGATGAGAATTACGACTCTCTTTCCGCGGAAGCCAATGTCGAATCCCGGAAATCTTGATTGGCCTTCCTACGGAATGAGAGTCGGACCAAAGCTAGCTGGGGACCAGACATGAGCCAGAATTTCTTGTTCGACTTAGTCCGAAGAGGACCTTCAAATTGAAAAATAAATTCTAGTCATGCCCTTCGACGCTTCTTTCGCTGTATACCCCCTCCATCCTTCGGAGGTGGAAGAAAGGGTACTCATTATATTACGGGCCCCAGAACACAAAAAAGGTGGGGGAACAGGAGTTGTCACGATAGGAAATAGAAATGACTATAAGGAACCAACGATTCTCTCTTCTTAAACAACCTATATCCTCCACACTTAACCAGCATTTGATAGATCATCCAACCCCGAGCAATCTTAGTTATTGGTGGGGGTTCGGTCCGTTAGCTGGTATTAGTTTAGCCATTCAGATAGTGACTGGCGTTTTTTTAGCTATGCATCACACACCTCATGTGGATCTAGCTTTCAACAGCGTAGAACACGTTATGAGAGATGTTGAAGGGGGCTGGTTGCTGCGTTATATGCATGCTAATGGGGCAAGTATGTTTCTCATTGTGGTTCACCTTCATATTTTTCGTGGTCTATATCATGCGAGTTATAGCAGTCCTAGGGAATTTCTTCGGTGTCTCGGAGTTGTAATCTTCCTATTAATGATTGTGACAGCTTCTACAGGATACGTACCACCTTGGGGTCAGATGAGCTTTTGGGGAGCTACAGTAATTACAAGCTTAGCTAGCGCCATACCAGTAGTAGGAGATACCATAGTGACTTGGCTTTGGGGTGGTTTCTCCGTGGACAATGCCACCTTAAATCGTTTTTTTAGTCTCCATCATTTACTCCCCCTTATTTTAGTAGGCGCCAGTATTCTTCATCTGGCCGCATTGCATCAATATGGATCAAATAATCCATTGGGTGTACATTCAGAGATGGATAAAATTGCTCCTTACCCTTATTTTTATGTAAAGGATCTAGTAGGTCGGGTAGCTTCTGCTATCTTTTCTTCCATTTTTCTTTTTTATGCTCCTAATGTTTTGGGGCATCCCGACAATTATATACCTGCTAATCCGATGCCCACCCCGCCTCATATTGTGCCGGAATGGTATTTCCTACCGATCCATGCCATTCTTCGCAGTATACCTGACAAATCGGGAGGTGTAGCCGCAATAGCACCAGTTTCTATATCTCTGTTGGCTTTACCTTTTTTTAAAAGTATGTATGTGCGTAGTTCAAGTTTTCGCCCGATTCATCAAGGAATATTTTGGTTGCTTTTGGCGGATCGCTTACTACTAGGTTGGATCGGATGTCAACCTGTGGAGGCACCCTTTGTGACTATTGGACAAATTCCTCCTTTAGTTTTCTTCTTTTTCTTTGCCATAACGCCCATTCCGGGACGAGTTGGAAGAGGAATTCAAAATTCTTACACGGATGAGCCCACAAGAGAAAGTCACACCTGATCAGTGACTCATTCTGACACCAATCATTTATGAGTGAGTATTACACCCATAATTTACAAGCGGATGAGTTTTCTAGTTGGCTATGTTGATATAGCTTAGATAGGGAAAAGATACTCGACTATAGGGCTGAACTTTCAAATCCGGGGGCTTTGTTCCCTTTCCTCAACTGCTCTTTTCTTCCGTTAACTTCCCTACTCGCTTACCTCCGCTTCCTTCCCCTCTTTCGGCCACGAAAGAAAAAGAAGGGCATGAACAGCCAGCAAGAAAACGCTATACTCTAAAGGCTAACGCAGCAAGAACATTACTAAGTAATGGCGCCAATCAATACTAAGTATTGAATGGTAATACTAAGTATTGATTGGCGCCATTACTTAGTAAGACTTAGTATTACCTTGCTTGTTCCCTCACTGCACACTTTCTATATATCTGTATCCATAATCGGCTGCATGCTCTAGTTATGAATCGGGTATAGAACCCATTGGGGATGCTTGGTTACAATTCCGAATCCGCTATTACATGTTTGCTTTAGTTGTTGTTGTTTTTGATGGAGATTTGTAGCATCATTCAAGTAAATACAGATTGAGATCGTAGAAACATGAGCTTGTGATATAGCTACACCTAATTCCGGACCGGTTAATACATTCACAATAAAGAAAGTACTATGATGTCCAGAGCTTGAGAAAAGTACTGACTTTATTCCTGGGAAAGATCCTCATACATCGAAGAAATCAAATGGAGATTTGTGCTCTCCGCATGGAGCCACTGCCCCACAACAAAGTCCGGATCTTCCGGAAGGTTATCATAACCCCCCCTTCTAAGAAGTTGACTGACTATGTTTTCGACTCCACCCTGGAGTTGATAGGCTATTTCCAGGGAATCCGAATGCAAATCGGGAGAGTTAGAGCTCTCGGTATCCGAAACGGTATCCGAAAGAGAACTCTCAGTATCGCTTTCGTCGGATTTCGCTGAAGTTTGTTCTTCTGCAGATCCATGATGGGGTCCCTCAGAGACAGGGCGAAGCCGAAACATGGACAGTTCATATGATTCCTGAACTGCTGGTTGGGTAAGTTCATCAATATAGGTACCATATTCCATTATAGAAAAGGTTTGGATTTCATGAAAAAGTTTGTCCATCGCGAAATGAGTAATCAAAAGTCTTTTTCGCCACATCGGGGCTATGGGAGTCGAACCCAATTATTCCACGACCCCCCACGAATCAATAACGACTGAACAAACACGAGGCTACCCATTTTGAAACCACATTTGACTTTGGCGTACTTGCAAGTCTAACGAAGGCATGTGACACTCTCCTTCCTTGCTTTTTGATACGCTTGCTGGAGAAGGTCGGCTAAGCGCAGGAATCCCGTATGACCGAACTCGAACTCGCGGAAATCTCTCTTTTCTCATACGAAATTCTTTAACCCAATAAGATGATAAGATCATGATAAGAAAGGTATCATCATAGATATGACATTAGGCCATTTTCATGATTTTCCACTCCTAGGACCCCTTCTTTTTAATAAGGTGTTGTTAATCCCCAATCTCAGCAATTTTCATTGTACATGATTTCATTTTTCTTTTTTTTTCGCTATTTGCAGTTCTTATTGAGAAGATTTTCAGGACAATGCCTGATGTGGGTAAGATCTTTCTCTTGATCAAGGCAAAAAACAAGGAGGCTGCAATGGAGAGATTGAAGAGTTAAGTATGAAGAGTCTTTTTTTATTTACTTTTTTTTTGAACTCATTTTGAGTTTGATGATGATGGTCTTAATTACAACTTTACTGTGTGTTTTTGTTTAGATCATAAACACAGAACTTTTCAAGTGCCTGCAACAAACCCATGGGAAATCCTATCAAGCTTTCATGTTGAGCAAGCTGGTTCCTGTGGTGGGGAACGTCTGCGAATCAAATCTTGGAATGGAAGCAGATTTAGCTGAGGAGATTGCAGAGGAAGTCGATGTAATCGTAAATTCAGCTGCCAATACAACCTTTGATGAAAGGTTCCTGCGCCTCCTCCTTGAATGTGCTTGGGTCTATGATGACTAGATTGTTACAAATCGCTCCGAATCATATACTTTTATTCTCACACAACTTGGCTTCTCAAAAAATGTAAGGTATGATGTTGCTCTTGACATAAACACGAGAGGACCTTGTCGACTTATGAGCTTTGCAAAGAGGTGCAAGAAACTGAAGCTCTTCCTGCAAGTATCGACTGGTAAGTAAATGAACACTTAGAACAAACTCAAACAACATGATGTATCTGTCCACTTCAAAACAAGAAGATGGGTCTTTCCTCTGGCACAGCGTACGTTAACGGTCAAAGACAAGGTAGAATCTTGGAGAAGCCCTTCTGCATAGGAGACAGCATAGCAAGGGAGAGAGTCACCTCAGAAACCCCTCCAAGACCCCTCCCTGTGTTGGATGTTGAAGCTGAAATCAAGTTGGCTTTGGATTCAAGGGAGGCTTTTCAAGACAATGCAGTGGCTCAAAAGATGAAAGAATTGGGTTTAGAGAGGTGATGGTTTTTCTTTTTTGTTGCGGTTTCTTTTTAATGACTCTCTATTGGGAGTCCGAACGAATTCGAGTGGAAACGGGTAGGGGTGTAGTGATCGAAATTATCTTTCACTTTAATAGGGCGCGAATCTATGGATGGCAAGACACTTATGTGTTTACAAAGGCCATGGGTGAGATGCTGATAGACAACATGAGAGGGGAAATACCTGTAGTCATCATCCGTCCAAGCGTCATCGAGAGCACCTGTAGAGAGCCCTTCCCTGGATGGATGGAAGGAAACAGGTATCTGTACTCAAACCAAGCTTTCTTGTCTCTAAATAGAATTGACTTGGTTGCTTAAATAAGCTTTTTGGGTATCTAATTCTCTCTATCTTATGATCATTTTCTTTTTCATCTTTGTTGTTGCCTCAGGATGATGGATCCAATAGTTTTGTATTATGGAAAAGGCCAGCTCACAGGTTTTCTTGTAAACCCCAAAGGAGTCCTTTTTGTAGTAAGTTGTCTTTGGTTGGATCATATAATCCTATATGACAATAAGCATAAGATACAAGTACGGGTTATGTTTGAACTAATTATACATAAATACATTACATGACATTTTTCTTCCACCCACCATATGTTGTTGCACTCTTGACATGATTGTATGTAGGTCCCCGCCGACATGGTCGTAAACGCAACCTTGGCAGCCATGGCGAAGCACGGGGTGGCCGGGAGACCAGAGATGAACATCTACCACATTGCTTCATCTGTCGTGAACCCACTAGTGTTCCAAGACCTGGTCAGACTTCTCTATGAACACTTTCATTCCTCCCCTTACATGGACTCAAGAGGGAGGCCAATTCATGTCCCAAGAATGAAGCTCTTCAGTTCCATGGATGACTTCTCCTCGCACATTTGGACAGACGTCGTTCAACGAAGTGGGGGAGTGGGCTGCGGCCGCTTCCCACGGGAAGCTGTCTCAGAGACTTGAAAATGTATGCAAAAAATCAGTGGAGCAAGCAAAGTACTTGGCTAACATATACAAGCCATACACTTTCTATGGAGGAAGGTGAGATGTTAGCTTATTCCAATTTACACAAAAACATTATTTGACATTGTTTTTCTTCTTTTTTTCTAGAGATTCTGATTCTATTGACTTAAGGCTTAAGGGACATAAAAGAAATCTGCTAGGTTTGATAACACCAATACTCAGAAGTTGATGGAGGACATGTCTGAAGAAGAGAGGAGGAGCTTTGGATTTGATGTAGGGAGCATAGATTGGAAGGATTACATCTCCAACATCCATATTCCTGGTCTAAGGAGGCATGTCATGAAGGGGAGAGGGATGTGTGGATAAATACAATATCTTTTTTTTAAATGGGATCACCTGTTGGCGTGCAATCAATTGTCATAATTATTGCCTTATATTATTTAAGTTCCTGTTTTATCCCTTCCTATGCTTCTATAAATCAATGCCCTTGGGTGTCTCCCTTTTGTACTTTGTCTGGGACTCTGGCGATGTTTGGGTGCAGTCATGGCTCTGTCCTAGATAGACTAAATCCAGGATCAGAGCTATCTGTTGTTTGGCTTTCAGGGAATACACTGACCCTCCAAAAGGTTCACTTTAGCACCTCTTTTCCTCCTTTAGAGTGGATAAGCTTATCCATCACACATGAAACTGTAACCAAACAAACCCTATGGGTTTTTTACTTTGTTTATTCTATTTAACAACCCAAGCTATCTCTGTTGTTTGTGTTTTAATGGCCTCTGGTAACTATTGGTTAAGCAGATCCGAATATTCCACACCAGAAAGCCAACTTTGCTCCTTGCTTGTTAGGTCCAGTAATTTGTTCTACTGCACTTGACGTGCATCACACATCAAAAGAAAGCAAGGATCCGTACAAACATAAAATGTAGGCAAAAAATCTTTAAATACCAAACACTGTTTCACTGCTGGCCGGCTGATACAATGTCTAATACTACGAGCTAAAAGGCGTGTCGAACGGCACTATTTGGCTGAAGCTTCTCTCCTCTTAGGATCAGAGGGGAGTTAGTCGCTCATTTGCAGCACTCAAGTCCTGCCCTTTGCTCCAGTCACCGATCGATCCCTCTTCCATTCTGCTTTTTCATTCATTAAACAATTCCCTTTGTCGTGTCAAGGTCTTTTAGATAGAATCCCCCCTAGTTGCGGAAGAACTATTGGGTAGGAGAACTAGGGGAATGAGAATTCCAGCTACCAACTAGATGGATAGATAGCCGCCGAATAGATAGCTACCACATGATGGAATGGAGAACCACCAAATGCCACTATAAAATGAAAGTTCTTTTGATAGTGAGCCACCAACCGATATGACGGAAACCGGAAGGGCTTGGAGCAGGCCACCCTACTACGAGGAAGGATTCTTCCATCCGCTTTCACTGATGCGCTTCTGGACCACCGACTGCTCCTACTACTAAGGCCATATCTTCGACGTACCTATTGCCCACCCGCGACGTCCACTCCTATGCCATGGCAGCTATACCTACGCATGCTACTCGACCGCGGAAAGAAATCCGGAATTCCATTGTTCTTCCCATCCCTCTTTCACTATTCTGCAGAACCAAATAAAATTTCGCACCCGAGTGAGGGGCAGGGTGGGGCAGCTGGAGGTAATGGAGGAATGATTGACTTCGGACACTGAATTTCCACCAATGGCCTTAGAAATTTAGATCTGATGGGCGCTCTGGAGGCTCGGGTTTCATTCAAAGGAAACTTTAAAGAATCTCAGTCTCAACTCCTTGGCTTGACAGATTCAGTGACTCTACCGCACTCTACCGGTAGTGGGATCGGACCACAGTCCCTTGGTTCTAGAAAGTCCGGTCGGATCAAGACCAAAGTATGCTCCTTTCAGACGTCGAACTTATGTGGTCATCCCAACTCCAGAGACTCTGTTTCGGACTGGTGGAATGCTGATCCCAGAGGCTCTTGCTTGGGTCGAAAAGAATGAAAGGTTTGTTAAGGACTACAAGGCTTAAAGAATTGGCTTTCCTCGATACGCTCTTTAGAACATATATGGTACCCCGAATCCATCCTTGTGCTTCGGCGAGAACCGACATTTTTTATTTATTCCATTCCGGTGGTCGAGGAGACCGCGGGAGCGCGTGCGTAGGTGGCGAGGTAGGAGGATTAGGGAGATGTCTAAATATATTCATTTCCGGGATGGAAACTCACTGCGAGAATCTAGAGAATTCGGTCGGGCTCCTCGTTCACCATATCCCTCGATCGGAAAGCCTTGTGGCTGCCTGCATCTACTACTCATTCCTGTCACCTAAGATCGTTGAATCTCTGCATCTATCGGAATACGGCTCAGGTTGGGGACTTTACCGCCTCCCCTCCTCTGAAGTCCTGCCTAGCGTAGTGGGATAAGGGACCGTGGATCCAATTCCCGTAGCTGCGACCGGTAGCCAGTAGGGAGAAGGGTGCTTCCTCTCCTTGCGGGGGACGAAGCCGGGGATTCTCAGAATCGTCGCACAGTAGAGGGATGCTAATTGTCTTCACCGGCTACTGGGGAAATAGAACTAAGCGAATGGACTAATCATGCAGGCTTAGACTAGATTCAGGTAATCAGAAACTTTGATCCCGATTGCACACGGAACGAGGACGGGAACTCATCGCAATTCCACTTCTGAAAGTGCAAGTCCAGTTTTCTCTTTTTATGAAAGTGAAAGTCAGGTTAGCCTCTTCTTGAAATTCCAAAGATGCTCTCAAAAAAAAGTGAAACATTTTCTTTTCCCCTACGGCTTCTCGCGGTCAGGCAAGCGTGGCAGAGCGTAGCATGTATCCAGCCATCCGAACTACTTACTGAGGGGCAAGCACCAACGAATTACTCACTTCATTCACAGCGCGGGGGAGAGACAGAGAGGGGTCAGTAATAACTCACAGCCGGGGTCAAAAGGTCCTACTTCCTTACTCACTCAAGTCATTGCTTTGACCTGGGACGAAAAAAGCGTTTTTGGGCACAAGCGGGGAGCCAGAGACAATTAACGGCAGGGGTACAAACTCATACTCCCACCTAGCTGAACAACCAACGCCCGAAAAATCCAACGAATAGAATAGTCATAACGCATACGGAAACGCAACCACTGGTTTAGTATGAACATGATTCTTACCCGCCCGCATCATTGGCGAAAAGATCACTGGCAGACACACTACTTCCCGACCGTGGTTCCTTCCTCCAGCCAGTTAGATACTCCTTCAACAAAGAAGAAACGTATAAAGAGCCCTGGTATACTCGTTCACCCAGCTGGTATTCGTAGACCAACATCATCTCTTTTTATTTTCACTCCTCACCGTTCCGATACATACAAGAGTGAGTTCGTTATTACAGTAGCTTCATTTGAACGTCATGTGTGTTTTTTTTTTCCGAGTGCGTACGACGCAAGGGCGACTTTGATAAATTCGTGGCGTCGCTACGACTTTGTAAAGTGCGTAGCGATATTCCAAACGTCGCTGCTACTTTTTGGAGTGCGCCCGCTTTATTCTTCTGCAAATTTTTTCTGGATTTCACCTTCTTCGCTGTTACCTGCTGTTACTTCTTTTCTGTCTATCCACTGACGCAGGAAAGATTCGGGAAAAGCTCTTGCACGGGTTTTCTCGACTCTGATTTGCACACGTCCCATTCGTTAAGTACCAGAAAGGCCGGTTGAGGACAGAAATGCTATGCTATATTGCGGCGGCCGATCCGAGGTTCCTGCTGGGAACAACACCTTGCTAGTACCATTGACGTTACCTCGCCTTGTGTAGGCCACAGATCTGAGTCGGCAAGCGTACCCATCTTAAGTTGGAGACCCATTTTACCGGTTCCTTTTCCAAATCTTAGAACCTGAAGAGTAGCCCCAGGCTTCTTTTCTAAAAGTATAAGGTGAATCGCGCCTAGCCAAAAGCGCTTGGACAATTCCATTTTTGAGGAAGAAATTTACATGGCAGAAGAGGAGCTGCATGCTTCGAGTCTATGGATTCCATGAATGACCAGTTGGCTCAAATGAAGGCAGAAATGGATGCCATGCAAAGATAATTTTGAGCCCTTTTTTTTCTGAGCATGCAAGCCAAGCAGCCCCCAGGCTGGTCCATCTACATCTTGACCATCTGTGGCTAAGCCAAAGATGTCAAGGCATGTCGAGATAGAAGAAAGTTAGGATGACGAACCCCCGACTGTTCGAATAAACCCTCTCTTCCGTGAAAAGTCCGGGAGAGGAGAAAGCTCCAGAATTCCGAGAGAGAGTGGCGCGTCTAGGGGTTATGCTAGGGAACCAGAGCCCGATCAACCAAGGGCATCTGAATCTAGACCAAAAACGGCAAGACCTTCATTCAACCTGCCCGAAACTGACGAAGACGATTCTGAATTCTGCTATACCTAGCTGGAGCAGAAAGTGAAGTGTATTCAGACCTGTTATGGAAGACGTACAGAATCTCGACCTCGATCCCAGACAAGAATGCCTAGAGAGGACAGACCGCCCAGACGAGCTGTGAGAAATCCCGAGCCTTGGGAGACATTACCTTCTTCCATCTCATCCTCTTCATCTTAAAAACTCGGCGAGTGGCCGTTATCTATCGTTACCTCATCCTACAGATCAATCTCCATCTCCTCTTGAAGTGGGGCAGAACTTCCTGGATCCCCGTCCTCTTGCAATAACGCGGCCTTTATGAATGATTGATGCAAAGGCGTCGGAGGCGGCCCTGAAATAGAATAAGATTGATTGTCTGCCCAGTGAATTTTCGGCATGGGATGGTAGAATTCCCGGCTATAGCCCTTTGTCTTGCTTCAAAACGATTGACACCGGCGGCTCAGACGAATAAGACTACCGAGTTGCTTTCGGGGTTCCATCCATCTGCTCTTTCAACATTTGCTCTTCCTCATCAAATAGCGATAAGAGGGAGAAGACCCCTTCCTTCGAGGGAAAATGCCTCTTCTTTTAGGTTTCCCTTCATTTTTTTCGCGGGTGGCCCTGCCCTGATTAGATCTCGGTTGCAGCATAAAATTTTCCCTTCTTCTTCCTTATCGTCGAGATTTTCTAGAGTCAAGGTTTCTCGCTCTCCATCCTCTTGGTCATCTTGCGACGCAGTCCTTTTGAAGGATTCGCATAAGGGCGATGGAGGCGGACCTGGAATGTGCCTCTAACTCCATTCATTTGGAATCTTATTTAATGGAATTTGGCGAAGGTAAACCCTTCAAAAACTTTCTTTTAGGGTGACTGGCTCGGTCATGCCGATATGTTCTTATCCAAGCCCTTTCTTTGCTTCGTATCCCTAGCCCTACATGATTTGCCATCCTTTTGAAAGCTCTTTATAAATTGTGCCCCCATGTTATTATGAATCTTAGAGGCACACGACCTTCTCCCTCTCCAACACGGTCGAGTAGCTTCGCTTCCTTGGCTTCGTGCATGTATCCATAGGGATATCTAGAACAGATACGTATGCGTCCCCTCTAGACCCCGAAGACGAACACCTTGGGTCGGGCTGCTGAATATCTTCTCAAAATATGATAAGAATCTGTTCGGACGGGAGATCATCCGGCTCAGTTTCTTCCAGCTTGGGCAGAACATCTGAGGTAATTGTGATGACTTGACCGCACGAATTTCAGACATTGATGAAATGTGGACGCGACGGCCCCCACATCGTGTAGCCATGGCCTCCCTAGCAACATGTTGAAGGACGGGTCAATGTCCAATGGAACTCCATCTCGTGGACGGCAGGCCCGGTTTTCAGCTTCATTTGGGCAGTGCCGATCACATCCCTTTTTGAGTTGTCATAGGCCCTCACTCCGATCGAAGATGGTTTGAACTGAAGACCAATTAGTCTATATTTTCATCATTTTTTCCTTCTCAAGACTGAAAGGCAAGATTCAATACGAAATCGATCTTAAAGGAAGGACTTTTTTTATTGATCTGAAATAGATAAAGAGGGGAAGAGATGAACCAAATTCGTGCAAGATAAGTAACAGTGTAGACGCGATCTTAAAGGGAGGTCGAGCTGGAACTTGCTTGTCTTTGCCATGGACAAGAGCACGATCTGATCCACCTCCTTTTTCAGAGCCCGGCAATGGCTTTCCCAAAATCATGAAAAAAGGTTAGGTGAGACAAGAACAATAGATAAGTTTAAGCTTTTCTTTTATAACCTATAAACCCGGTTTGACGCACAACCCACACTTCTAAGCACATGAGGAAACCATTAGGCTTGCCAACGTGCCAATGGATCCCATCATCTTCTCCAACTTCTAATCTCAATCCCTAGACTTTAGGTCAAACTTTCTCCTTTCCGGTTCATAAAGTGAAAGCTCATCTTACGCTTCTGGAATCATTCGGCGAAAGAAGAACCTGAACTCTGCTTGCTGTATCACTCCAGGCCGGGTCGCATAGTCCCCTACGTTGGGGTCCTCGCTTCTCCAGACATTTACTATGTTAATGTTATGTTCCTGGTTTAATAGCTGCTTTTGCCACGTGATGCTTTCGTTCTCTTCTGGGCTCAACCTAGTCTCTACTTTAGTGTTGGTTTTTTTTTTGAACAGGTTGTATGTCCTTCTCCCTGCGTTTTGGTTCTTTTCCTCTTCTTTTTGGAGATGAGGTTTCTTCAACGGTATTATTGCGAAGTCCAATATTGAGAGAGAAGGTAGCTGCTTTTCGTCTATTTCTTGGAACCTGTAGCTTTGCCAATCTCTCCTCATATTGAATAAGATTGCCAATCGATCGTATTGCTTATTTTCGATTTCTTTTACTAATCTTACTGGCTTACACTCAAGGCACTGCCCGTTCTTGGTGTAAAAAATGCCATCAATCAGTAAAAAAAGTTTCTTAAGTCTTTCTATCCAGGGCGAACCCCATGTATTTGTCCATCCTTTTTTTTTCCAGCTTCTTTTTTCTGGATCGAGCTGGTTTTGAATGAAATATCCTTCGCAATCCTGATAGTTAAGGGTAAGATCATTGGGTGTCGTACTAAAGAAAAAGAAGGCAAAGGGCGAACTAGTGGGATCTGAAGCAATAGAAGGGTAGAGCAATCAGTGGGACTTTGAAACGGAAGGAACGCAGACGACCCTGGCAGCGATCATCCAACCTAAGGTGCCAGCCAGGTCCGGGGTCGAAACACCCATCTGCGTCTTCCTTCTGTTCATCTCCCTGCCAGGTCCGAATCTCTATCATTTGTATCCCCGTCAGCCGGTGAGAGCTCTACAGCCAATACTGGGCCAAGAAGGAAGGGATATCAGCCCCCCTACTAATAAGGCCATTCATCTCTATCTATGGATTCACCAGGCGTTTATTTACCCCCGTTCCCTTTGTTCCGTTCCCCCGAACCCAGAAGGGGAATACCAACCAGGATCTCTACCAATTTATTCTCCAATAACGGCGCGGCGGGATAAGCGGATAGAAGGCGTTCAATGGTCAATCAACTCATCTCTTCCCAGGTCTTATCAATCAATTGATTGAGATCGATCCGAATCAGCAACGGCAAACAGGCATCCATATTATGTATGTCAATATGAACTTCGATGGATTGATTTGTTGGTGCTGCCTCAGCATGGGAACAAGGAAAAGGACTGGTTGTTCAAGCTACGAAGTCCGGTGAATCGCGGGAGGAGATGCTTCTTCAAGTGCTGTTGGTGAGGGAAAGCCATTTGAATTAGATCAGTCGACCCGCTAGCCAAAACAAGGAGATTTGGCCGCCGGGCCCAGATAAAGGTGTTCCGGTCACAAGGGCTTCACATCGAACGGGGACGGGACAGATAGAGGCAGAGGTGGCTGGCCGGGATTTAGATGCATAAATAGAAGGGAAGCAGTGGCCAGAGAAAGAGAATCATTTGGAGAGCCAGGAGAGGGTGCAGAAGAGGCAGTTGAATACCGGTACTTGCACTCCTGCCGAGGGGCGGTCAGGGAAAGCTGTTGAGTAGATAGCAGCCGCTTCTGAGCTCGCCCAGCTGGTTCGCCTTTGGTTCCGCGGTTCGTTGATCCAGTGGTTTGCATACGCACCAGCAATAGAGCGCGGTTGACTGGGTGGAACCAATCGATCCGATCCATCGAAAGTCAGGGCATGACCATTACGAGTTAGTCGCCCCTCTAAGGGATTCCTTCCTGTTCCAGCTACTGCAGTTGCATATCCCGATGCTTAGGCCCGGGTTGGGTGGGAATAAGAAGGAGAAGAAATTCTGGCTTAGTTTCTGCAGATTCAGTGCCATGGTCGGAGGGAGAGCCACCGGCAAGTTATGGATCGAGTCGGCTAATAATTGGAGGGAGCGGGGGCATGGACTACATGGGGCATCGCCCACGGGGTCAAAGGCTTCCTATTCAACGGATTCGGATTATTCGACTTTAGATGCTTCGGATGCTTCCTCGGCCGTGCAGTACGTACTTCTGTTTGGAGATTCTGTTCCTTACTTAGCTAGGACTTTGAGTGACTAGAGTAGCCCCTCTGTATCCGAAGGCGCCTTTTTGTTTATGCGCCTGAAACGGCTTCAGATTTGGCTTATAGTTAAGCGTATCTTTCTTCGGAATTATACTGAACGGGTCGATCCATTTCATTAGTGAAATTGTGTTATTTACTGATTATCCCCTATATACGATAAAAAAACAAAAATTGATACCACAAAGAAGTGGTTTTCCTCTTTCACAATTGGTGACTACAACGAAAAAATGAGTTGAAGCTTAGCGTTCAACCGTAACCTCTATTCCTGACTTTATTGCCTTCAGTGCACTTATAAAGTCTCTAATAGTTGAAGCTTACCCTTCGTTAAACAAACCCCTAACCTCTTCCTTCCTGTATTGCTTGTCTTGATTCTCCTAGTTACTTATCCACTTAACTCCGCTATCAAACTAGGGATATTTGAACTAAGCCGAATCTGTGGAGCGAGGACTGCTAACCCGACTCTGTTAATCTGTTACTAAGCCGAATCTGTGGACTGAGTCGTGCACTCTGTCTTGTCTTGAAAGAGGAACTCCCAATTACAAATCCACATATATACCTATTCCACTTTCCTGCAATAAAGACTCTATGAATCTGATAGCATATGGGGCTTTGACCATAGTAGCTACTTACTCATAACTCCCTCTAACGCAGGGAAGTAATCCAATCCCGAAAACGAAACTATAGTCG